>CM076580.1:585767465-585942326 GCA_034641835.2 Pinus albicaulis | reverse complement strand
ATATATGATATTTGGGTTTTTAGCTTTAGCTTTCTTGGTAAAACATCTTGTTATGTGCGCTTGAATTTTCTTCATATGTTTGCAATTGGCGATTTAATTTCCAGGAGTGTTTTTTTTGTATTTAACGATTAGTTTAATTGTTAGTGCGAAAGGGAGTCTGGTAATATACCATGGTATTGTATTAAATTTCTACACCTTACTTCCATAACAAATATTTGCTAGGTTATCTAGCTTGACAAGGTGGAGGTGAGAGTTCCCTCCTCCTTCATTGCATTGATGTTATCTCCATGATTACTTAACCTGATCAAGGAAAATTAAAATAAGTAAGTAAAATTAATTACCTCTAAATATTAGCAGGCAAGCCCTATGTCCTAGAGTTTTAACCTGGCTCTAATACCATATGTAAGATCCCTTGATTACCAACTAGTTTTGTAACTCAAGCTACCCCAAAAAAACCACCGGCCATGTTTCATGCAAATACTGAAAATAGATCCATATTATTTCTATATATTAACAATAAATTACATAGAATTTGTATCATACTTTTGGCCTTTCATAATACATGAAAACAAAACACATTAAGCATGACATAAATTATAAGTCTTCCAAAAACGAAGAAGAAATCATCATATCCAAAAAAAATCACATAAATGATTAAGTCTTCCAAAATTGGGCAATCATCTTTTAATGTTAGGACTCCACTATGTATCATTTTTGCTATATACTTTGACACCATTTTACTTTTTAAACCATGATTAGAAAGGATTCCATTATCATTTTTCATCTACTTTATCCCAAGGTATATAAAATCCTCTTCTTTATTATATGTTTAATCTGTTTTACATTTAATTCCATAATACTCTTATATTTTATCATTAATTGAAGTGCATCGTTGCTAACATAAGTCCAAAAGTTCGCAGATAAGTTATATGCGTTGCTAGGAACAAGCGACCGTTGCTGAAATAGCTGACTCAGTTGCTGAAACAGCCGTCAAGCACGCAAATTCCGTCATGCGTAATTTGCGATTCTGGAAGAACTTTTTGTGGAATAGTAGCAACAGCATGAAGACACGGTTACCTGGATTATCCTAAAGATAGCATTCTTGTTGTCTCTGTTGTAACAGTATCTTTTTTTGGAAGAACAGAATAGTCCTGTTTTGGGAAAGAGAACAGATTTGAGATAACGTAGATTTGCTCTCATGTAAATTGTAAAATATGTCTCCTCTTTAAAAAGAGGAGACATCATCATTAGTAGGGAGTTCATTGTTGTAAAGCTACAGGAGAACATTGTGTGAGAACTGGAGCTAGTCTCCATTTGTAATGTATCAATTATTTTGACAGATGAATAAATTCTTCTTTTGAGCGCTCTAATCTAATTATTTCCCCCGGGGAATCTTGTGAGAGGGAAAGGGCCCGCCTTCCTCACAAGATTCACCCTTTGATTTCTATAATTTGTTTAATTCTTTATGTTGTTTGCACTTCGCTTTAATTCTGCTGTTGGACATTAGTTACACAGTTTAGTAATACTCTGTTTCTTTAGCGCTGCATGTATTGAATGCATTCACTCTTGGAAGTTGAGAAATCCATTTCTATTGACTGTATGAATGTATAATGTTGAGAGGCAGGTGCTGAAGATTATTGCATAAAGGAATAGGGTCCTGCTCTCATCAATTGCTTTCCTTTTCCTGCAGTGTGATTAGAAACAAGAGAACAAGTGCTGAAGGTTCCTGTTCATGGGAATAGGGTCTTGATCTCTTGAAGCTACTTTTCCTACAGTGTGATTAAGTGTCAGGCATCAGGTGCTGAAGTTCCTACTAAGGAATAGGGTCCTGTTCCTGCTATGGTTGATTGATTTCTTTCTTTGCAGATTGGTTTTCCTTTGTTTGGATTGTAACTGCAACATAGAAATTATTTCTGCTATAACTTAATTGACTTCAGCAGAGTGTGAATCAGTAGATTTGTGAGATTACTAATTGTGTGGCTTTTTACTACAACATTGTTTCTGCTTTTGAAATTGAGCATATCCAGTGCGTGATTATCTTTGAAATAAAAAGACTTCCTCGGGTTGACAATTTATGTGGAGCTTGAATTGTGAAAGCAATTAAAGCGACCAACATTTTGGCGCCGTTGTCGGGGAAGGTAATTATAGATTTCAAAAGCATTAATCTTTTCTTTTTAAATGTGCAGATTGTATGAGAGGACGCGGAAACCAGAAGAAAACTAACCCCACAGGTGGCAAAGGCAAAGGAAGGGGAGGAAGAAAAAATTTCATTGACGAGATTGTATCAAAGGCTGAATCATCACAGAGATTAAGTTCTCGAAAATCAAAACTTCAGCACTCCCCTCAATCAGATTACAAAACAGAGGAAGTTGTGGGTCCTGAAAATATAGAAGAACCAGCAGTCAGTGCTGGAGAGTCAGAAGAGAGTGTTAGTAAATCAGCAGAGCACATTGAGGAAATAGTAGAGAGCGTTGGACGACCAGTGGAAAACATTGAAGAGCCAGTAGAAGATCTTGACGATCGAGCAAGTGCAGTAGGAGAGCCAACAATGGAAGGAAACAATGATGGTTTCTTTGGTGGAGGACGTGTAGATCTTGAAGGAGAAGGAAGGAATGAAAATTCCCTCTCTACCTTGGGATTTCCTATCAGTGATCTTCCTGCAGGGATAAATCCTATGAAAAATATTCCATTGTCTGCTTTACCTAACTTTCATGGTTTATCCTCTGAGGATCCGGATGAATTTCTTTTTGAATTTGATATATTATGCAGAAGTTATGATTATGTTACTAATGATCAAAAGTTGAAACTGTTTCCAGCCACCTTAAAAGGGAATGCTTTAAGATGGTTCATGAGCCTTGGAAGTCAGGTGATCACAACATGGGAGCAAATGAAACAGAAATTTCTGCTTAAATATCAAGACTACTGCCGGACGAGAGAAAAGAAGGATGAACTATTCAATATGACACAAAAGACGGATGAGAGTCCAGAGGACTATATAGAAAGGCTGCAGTACAACATACAGAGATCTGATCATCTGAATATAAGTAAGGAAATTCTCAAAACAATATTACTTAAAGGTTTAAGGGATGATTGTTTAGATATGTTAAACATGCTTGCCAAGGGAGATATATCTAAGGAATCATATGATGAGATTTGTGAACTTGCTAAGAGGTGTTCTAGGGGAGCTGCAAGAAACAGAACAAGAGATTCCACCTATTCAAGAGTGGAGAAATCAGCCAATGGAGGAGCAACAAGAGCTGAAATAGGTAATTTACTTGAGGAATTTAAAACTGAGATGTTAAGCTCTTTTGCTTCACAAATTGACACTTTGCAGGTTAAGAAGAAGCAGGCTGAAGCAGAAGCAACTCTGGTTGTATTTTGCCCGAAGTGCAGAGACAAACATCCACTAAGGGAATGCCCAATGGATAAAATACCAATTTGTACCCTTTGTGAGAAAGATCATGAGACAAAACAATGTCCATCTCTACCAGGAATAAAGGCAGCATTACAACCAACGGAAGAAGAAGCTGAAGCAATTTACCTGCTAACTCAAAGAAGACAATGGCAACCAAAAGGACAAGGTATGAACTCTAGTATGCCATTTAATCGTTGGAACAATTATTCTGCTTTTGGTCAAACAAATTACCCTCCCTTCAATCAAATGCAATACCCACCCTTCAATCAAATGAATTTCCCACCCATGCAGCAATCAAACCCACCCTTTGTTGATCCTTCAATGTGGACTCTTGGCCTCCACGCATTTAATTTTCTGCACTGTATTTTAGTATTAGATTAGATTTAGCACTAATAATCCCTGTCAAAGATTGGCATATTGCAAGTGAATTTTGCAGATTCTGGAAAATCTCATTAAGGAGGACAGATTCATCATGAGAAGATCTGAAGCTTCAATCACAGAAGCTTGTTTCCATCATTTTACCCCATTTCCTAGCAATATCCCTTCATACCCATTCCTACATTATTCCCATTTTTCCATTTTTCCCACTCCTACCATCCCTGAAATATTTTCCTTCAGTCAGTATTTCCTATCCCTTACTGCTGAAATTATCCCCTATCAAATATTTTCCCCACTGTTTACAGACCCAAGTCATTTATCCCATTTCTCTGATTTTTCTCGTTGCTGAAACACCTGTTTCAGCAACGTATCGTTCATTTTTCTGTTGCTGAAACACCAGTTTCAGCAACCGGTTATCATTAAAACATCATTTCTCTTCACTGTTATATAAGCTTTTTGGTTCTCCACGATTATACTTCAGATCCTTTTGGTGAAAAATTATTCAGCACTGACCAGATCCAATTACACTCCTGTTCTAAATTTCAGAGAAATCTACAGATTCTTCCATGTACATTAAGCCATTTTGAAGCAATCGACACTTCGAATTATTAGACCAAAGGTAAAAAATGTAAGGTATGAGGTTTTAATGTAATTCAGTTAAATTATATTAAAGAGAGGATTTCATTCATAATGATTACAGATCTTCACACGCCCAATCATCATTACACCATACGTAGGGGGGGGAATTTCAAAAATTGAACAATCATTTCGCATTAACCAAGCCTCTGTCCCTTGTCATATCCATTTCCGCCGTCATTTGAAACTTGCAGCCTCTGTTGCAACAACTAGCGCGATCAGGGTCTGTGTTTACTATGTTCTGTGTCTCTGCGTATAACTCAAAGCTACAGCCATGGGAGGGTCGGCCATTAGACATGAGCCCGGCTCCATAAATCTTCTTCAATTGTTTCCCGAAGCCTATCAGATTTTCCAACCAGCGGGATGGACAGTATATTTTGAAAGATTGGGTGAATTTGACCAGGAACAAGTCTTAGAGTTTGCACAAAACCTTCAAGGCGATTTTTCAGTGGTCCAAGGGGTTCGCATTTCAGTAACAGAGGAGGACATAGTTCAGGTATCAAGGTTGCCAGCTATTGGTACTCGCTGGTTCAGCAGAAAGAAGGTTATTCTCAATGCGCAGCAAGATTTCCTTCGTCCAGATGAGCCAGTGGAACTCAAAGGCCGCGGGGTTAGTCTGCACTCACTTCCTCAACCATGGCCATCGGTGGCAGAGTTCATCAAACACTACTTAACGTGTGAAGGGCGTTACCAGGTAGTGTACAATCATGATTTTGTCTTGATGAATCATTTGAGAAATGGACGACTGATTAATATCCCCTATTATCTGCTTGGCTGTATTAGAAACATGTCTTATTATTGTAGACGGTCTAAATTCCCTATGTTGTCCCTCACCCACCACCGTTTATGCCAGTTGTTGATCCAGAGGGGTTTTGCTCAGCAAAATCCCCCTCTGCATGTCCCACTCCCTGTTCCCCAGCTGCCTGAAATTCCTCAGCAGGCTCAAACGTCCCAACAACCCGAAAGTTCTCATGATACTCCTGAAATTCCTTATGAAGGACAGCAGGACGATATTTCATATTCCCCAGTTGACCCAACCCCGAGCTCGCCCCACTTAGCAGAGTCAATTGTCCCCACTATTTCTGTCCCTAGTGACGACTCTCTAACACCCCCTTCCCCACCCACTTATAAAAAGAAGAGAACCCCAACAGTCTCAGTCTCCAGACGACGGACAAGGGCTAGATTTCAAATCCTCACTTCTTCTGAAAGCCCTTCCCCCAGAGAAGAACCCTCCCCCTCAAAGAAAAGGAAAGGCAGTGATTTTGCTGCCTTCCTACCAAAAAGAAAAATGAAGATGACTGTTGAGACAGGACTCACCTCCATTTCCCCTGACCCTGCCACTATTCTGTTAAAACTCCAATCTTCATCCCCATTCCAAACCTCCCAATCCGTCTCGTCCGGCGGCACTGCCACACAAGAACCAGTGCCCCGGGATAATACGACATTGTTTATGGCTCAAGAAGTGACTGTCACACAAGAACCAGTCACTTACCCAGTGGCTGAAACACAAGAACCAGCCACTGTGGTACAAAAATACACCAAGCATGATGATAGTGGGAGATCAACAGTAGCTGTCCCACAAGAACCAGCTACGATTGTGCATCAGCAGACTACCCCAACAGAGTCAACCAGCGCACAGGGTTTACATACTATGACATCTTTATTGGAGGAGAATGAATTCTTGAAGTCTGAATTGGAAGCCTACAAGAATGAATTAACCTTGGCACGAGAGGCTTTTGATAAAGAACTGAACCTCTATATGTTAGCACACACAGCCTCAACGCAAAATAAGGAGCCATGCAAGGAATACATGTGCCATGAGTGTGGCAACATTTACCAGCAGGCAGGCTACAAACTAGTTAAAATTCAATTATCTGAGGCATCTACATCAGCTGGAATAAAAGAGGGATGCCCTACTGCTCCACAAGAACCAGTAGGGCTCTCTATAAAGGAAGAAAAAGAAATCAAACCTCAGATACCTCGTCCTTTGCTAGTTAATGCAGCCATTCAGACAGAAGCACCACCACGGATATCTCGTCCTTTATCAGTTAATGCAGCTACTCAGACATAAGCATCATCACAGATATCTCGTTCTAAGTCAGTCAGTGTAGCCATTCAAACAACGTCCCAACCCAGTACTGATGCCAGAACACAGACCTTGCCATGGAATCAATTGGAACAGATGAACAAATGGAAGAAGCAATATGCTGAGGAGCAAGATATAATATTACGCCAGCATAAGTTACAATGGCAGAACCATGTATATGCCAACTGGGATAGTTGGGATCAAATGATGCAACAGCTCAAGGACTCCAAAAAGGAAGTCAAGGAATCTAAGGAAAAGATGGCCTTGATGTTTTCATTAGTCCAGAAGTTGATGGCTACGCGCAAACCCTCTGTAAACTACTCTCTCTTTCTTTCTGAACGATTATTTTATTTTCAATTAAAAGCAATAAAAGATGGCAGACCGTATGAGTTAATTACTTCAGAGAAATTTGTTGAGACTTTTAATGAGGCCCCCGAGAGTGATCAGCATTTGCTATGCGAACTCTACCTTCATAATGAGGCCATTCCCGACAATAGAAGAGTTAATCTTATTCCAATTGTAGGAGATATACAAATAAGGGCATTTGTTTCATTTTTGTCTAACCAGCTCACTTGGCAAACTGCGTTCACTGCAAGCAGTCATAATGAGGAGAATAAACTCCTGTGGATCAGACCAGAACCTTTAAGACCAGCCATGTTCATAGCACAATATTATAAATTCTTACAGAAGCCAGGAATGCATAGGTATATACAACAATTACAGGCTTCAACACTTTCTAAGTGTCAACAGCAAATTAGAGTAAAGGGTACTGCTGCATTGAAGGCCAATATTAAGTTTTGGCAGCAGTCATGTAAAGAAAGACAGGATTATCACTCTTTTAACCCTCATAATCTTCAAGCTGCATTATCCAGGGTTCCTAATTACATTGGTTGCATTCAACATTGTGGAGTAAACTGGATTGGGTATCATTTTCATTTTCCAATTTTATGGCTGCCTTCAGAGAAATATCAGTGTCATTACCAGTTGACTGACAGAGATGAAGCCTCGGCATGGCAACACTTGCAGAACAACAGAGGATTTAGAGCTCCTACAGATGCCACCTTCTCCAGCTATTGCTTGAGTAATTTGCATGCTCAGTCCCAGTACTCAGACTCTGATTCAGACTAGGGGTTGCCTGAGGACATGCAACATTTTTAGCTGGGGGGGATGTTAGGACTCCACTATGTATCATTTTTTCTATATACTTTGACACCATTTTACTTTTATAACCATGATTAGAAAGGATTCCATTATCACTTTTCATCTACTTTATCCCAAGGTATATAAAATCCCTCTCTTTATTATATGTTTAATCTGTTTTACATTTAATTCCATAATACTCTTATATTTTATCATTAATTGAAGTGCATCGTTGCTAACATAAGTCCAAAGATCGCAGATAAGTTATATGCGTTGCTAGGAACGAGCGGCCATTGATGAAACAGCCGTCAAGCACGCAAATTCCGTCATGCGTAATTTGCGATTCTGGAAGAACTTTTTGTGGAATAGTAGCAACAGCATGAAGACACGGTTACCTGGATTATCCTGAAGATAGCATTCTTGTTGTCTCTGTTGTAACAGTATCTTTTTTTGGAAGAACAGAATAGTCATGTTTTGGGAAAGAGAACAGATTTGAGATAACGTAGATTTGCTCTCATGTAAATTGTAAAAGATGTCTCCTCTTTAAAAAGAGGAGACATCATCATTAGTAGAGAGTTCATTGTTGTAAAGCTACAGGAGAACATTGTGTGAGAACTGGAGCTAGTCTCCATTTGTAATGTATCAATTATTTTGACAGATGAATAAATTCTTCTTTTGAGCGCTCTAATCTAATTCTTTCCCCCGGGGAATCTTGTGAGAGGGAAAGGGCCCGCCTTCCTCACAAGATTCACCCTTTGATTTCTATAATTTGTTTAATTCTTTATGTTGTTTGCACTTCGCTTTAATTCTGCTGTTGGACATTAGTTACACAGTTTAGTAATACTCTGTTTCTTTAGCGCTGCATGTATTGAATGCATTCACTCTTGGAAGTTGAGAAATCCATTTCTATTGATTGTATGAATGTATGATGTTGGGAGGCAGGTGCTGAAGATTCCTGCATAAAGGAATAGGGTCCTGCTCCCATTAATTGTTTTCCTTTGCCTGCAGTGTGATTAGAAACAAGAGAACAAGTGCTGAAGGTTCATGTTCATGGGAATAGGGTCTTGATCTCTTGAAGTTACTTTTCCTACAGTGTGATTAAGTGTCAGGCATCAGGTGCTGAAGTTCCTACTAAGGAATAGGGTCCTGTTCCTGCTGTGGTTGATTGATTTCTTTCCTTGCAGATTGATCTTCCTTTGTTTGGATTGTAACTACAACATAGAAATTATTTCTGCTATAACTTAATTAACTTCAGCTTTGATTAAACAGAGTGTGAATCAGTAGATTTGTGAGATTGATAATTGTGTGGCTTTTTACTGCAACATTGTTTCTGCTTTTGAAATTGAGCATATCCAGTGCGTGATTATCTTTGAAATAAAAAGACTTCCTCGGGTTGACAACTTATGTGGAGCTTGAATTGTGAAAGCAATTAAAGCGACAGCACTATCCTAAACATTCATTTGTGTAACATAAAGATTAGATGTTAACATTTGATCCATTCATTTGAAAAACCTTTATTTGCAACAATACCCTATATTTTAAACATAGAATTCTGCCATTTTATTAAATGATCACAGCATGAGGATTCATCTATATTTCCTCTTCTCTATAACCTATTTACTAATGTCAGAAATTCTTACTCGTGATGGAAATAAATATGCATTTTATTTTGATTCATATATTGTTGACCTCACTAGAATACTTTCTTTTTAAATCTCTGATACTATAACTTGAATAATCTTGCTAATTTCAAATCTATTTATCTTACTTCCAAATTAGTTATCGTGTTTACCCCAAACAACTAAATTAACCTCTTTATGTACTCTGAAATATTTCTTCAATATCATAGATTTACGTACAAAATATTCCAAGGGAATTTATATATATCCTAAAAGGAAAAATCCAACATAATCCTTATTTCAGTTTTTTTTAAATGTTATACAATTTCCAATACTTAATAAATTACATACAATTTAAATTCCTTAATAATACGGTAATATTTATATTACTTTAAAAGCATGAAAAAGAAGGCGATGTCATTGAATCTCAGACTTAGTAAATAGATTCAATTCAATAAATTACATATAATTCCACGCCTGGCCGCCGCCATGGCCAGAAAGCCGCCCCTGAAGCATTACAGTCTCCAAAATCTCAAGACTTGTCTCGCATGGGAGAAGCATGGCTCTTCCCCTGCCATGAAGACAAAAAATCAGAGTCTATCTGCAAGCCTGTGGTAGGGGACCTTTCCATTTACACCTGTGAACATGATAGGAACAGGTTAGGCGTTCTCCGGATGAGCCGAGTTGTGAAAGGGAAGTTGACGACCTGGGTCTGCACTTGTGAGCACCCTCCTATACCCATCGTATCTCAGATCTATCCGGCAGAGCCAGATGACGAGAGCCCAGGCAAGCCTTCATCCATGCAAGAGACCTCCACTAACCGCAGTGGTGAGGATTTGAGGGCAGCCTAGCTCCACCCACCTCCTCAGGATCTAACCAGGCCCAAACCCAGTGAAGTGGCTTCAGCATCATTCTGCGCAGATCTCAGTCTGATACGCTCCAAAGTGAAAGACCCCATCAATAGTTGCGCAAATCAGAACAGTTCTCCTATGAAGGCCATCAACAATGAAAAAACTACCATCCATAGCCTACCTCTGATCCATATCGGACCCTCAGTCCATCACACATCTCTCGAAAAGGCAGACGTTACCCCCTCCTTCTAGATCCAAATCATACTTCTCAATAGAAAAACACTGCTCTGTTGGGTGCAATCTGTAGATCGGGTGCAAAGTCTAGCGCACGTCCTCGAACTCAAGCTGAGGATCCCCTATGTCATGCAGCAATTCCTCTACAGAGGTAAACAGCTCTAGAACACTCTCCCGCTCTCTTTTTATAATATTTAGAAAAATCCTACTCTAGTTTTATCCCCCTCCTCTGCACAAGATTTCTCTTACAAGGATGTTGTCCATGCACAGCACCCCAAGAAATCTGCACATCCTCCTGAGGCTCCCAAGCCTTTTTTAGTGGACGAAACGGAGGACATACCAGCGATTGAAATCTCCCACCCAGTATTGGATGACCAGTTTTAGTTATATGCAGAAAAATCCATAATTTGTCGATTCAACGGATTATGGCCACGCTCAGTAGATCTCTATCAATGGGTTCACTCCACTTAGACCAATAACAGCAGCATTTTCTTCTTCTCAAAGGGTTTCTTCATAGTTATGTTCGCTTTCGAGGAGGACTATTGAAAATCCTTAACAGGAGGACCTTGGTTCTGGGGAAAAGCTGGGCTATTCCTCACACCATGGTTCCCAGACTTCGACCCCTCCACGGCTGTCATTACCAAGCTTCCTATTTGGGTCAGGCTCCCAAATTTACTGACCCCTCTATTTCACTTTTCCTTCTTTCAAGGAATCAAAAATACTTTAGGATGCTTTCTAGCAACAGACACCTCCACGGGGGAATCAAGCATATACACCTTTGGTATAATATGCGCTGAAATAGACATCAGCAAATGCCTTTGAGATCAAATCAATCTCAAAGTGGGAGACTTCCATTGGACACAGACCCTAGACTATGAGAATATTTCCTTCCGATGCTGCTACTGCTATCAAACAGGACACCTTCAGAACTCCTGCTCCTCCTTCCTTGCCCAAAAGAAGAAGAGAAACTGCAAATCAAACTCTAAAAGTTGGAAGCCATGTGTTTCGCCTCCCATGGATGACATTGACTCCTATAACTCGGATGAGGAAGAGATCGCAGCAGATGTGGAGGTTGCAAAGTAAGAGAAGGGCATAACCTCAGCAACCCCTGAAGTTCCCACCAGTCCCTCGAGTGCTCAGAAATGGTCTCACGAAACCTCCTCCTCAGATTCTAATAAGGAGCCCTCTCTTTCAGACACCAACAGGCTCCAAGTGGTACTAGCCCAACAACCCCAAGATGGCTAGGTCAAAGTTTCAAAAAAAGAAAGGAAAGAAATGTCGTATTGAGGATGTAACCCACTCTGGGTAGATTCCAGTGTTTTTCATGTGGCTCCCTCGCTTTTTCTTCTTGTATCTCTAGCTTCTCTCTTGGATACTCAATGGGACCGAGGTTGAATTTTCTTCATTTCTAGTTCCCTGTTACCTAGCCTCTCATGTTTGTAATCCATCTTGTACCATACGCTTTTCTAATAGAAATAGACTAATTTACCAACAACAACAAAAAAAGGTAATATTTATATTACTTTAAAAGCATGAAAATAAGGTCATGCAATTGAATCTCAAACTTAGTAAAATAAATTCAATACTTAATCAATTACATAAAATTTCAATTACTTAATAATACGATAATATTTATATTACTTTAAAAGCATGAAAAAGAAGGTGATGCCATTGAATCTCAAACTTAGTAAAATAAATACAATTTAATATTCAAATAACATCCGTGTCAAGGAAGGATACAGATACAAGAGTATGGTGTCCATAAGTAATTGGCCATAATTACCAAAAATCCGTACTATTTGAACTAAAGATTCTTAATGTTACTTGTGCATATTGCATGAAGAAAAATCAAAGTATATCTTCCCTACCTACAAAAAGACTCAAAGTATTATTTTTCAATGACAATCCAAACAAGAAAAATAGAGTGTTCTTTCAAACTACATAATGAAAATGGAAAAATCATAAAATATCATTTGTCGAGAATGCATATAAAGATTAAAAAGGTTATAAAATATAGCCAAGGTTAACCTCTTTTAGAAAATATTTGGGACCATACCAAGGTTATAAAATATTACCAAGGTTAACGTCTTTCAGAAACTATTTGGGACCAATACTTTTCGCATAATGAAAACTTCAAACTACATATTACAAAGGAAGCAGAGTGTTCTTTCAAACTACATAATGCAAATGAAAAATCGTAAAATATCATTTGTCAAGAATGCATATAAAGATTACTAAGGTTAGCCTCTTTCATAAACTATTTGGGACCAATACTTTTGGCAGTAATGAAAACTTCAAACTACATATTACAAAGAGAGGAATCATTAACTATGTTCTTTCAAACTACATAATGCAAATGGAAAAATCATAAAATCTCATTTTCCAAGAATGCTTATATTTATAATTTAAAGAGGATTACCACACTAATTTATCTACGTAAGGTTTTATAGTAAAAGTTACAAAATATTACCACACTAAGTTACAAAGTTACGTAAGGTTTTATATATGCTTTTCTTTTCTGCAAAATGAATAAGCATTACATTTCAAAGAATACTTATTTTTCTGAAAAAATAATAATGTTATATTCCAAGAGAAATTTCTTTCCTGCAAAAATAATAAGTGTTATATTTACAGGAAAACATAAAGCAAGAATAGTGCCCAGTGTCTTCAAAACAATGACTACTAACTCTGAAACAAGACTTTTACATAAAACAATTATTAGATGAAAGATAAATATATAACCTTAAACAATGACTACTAACTCTGAAACAAGACTTTTACAAAAAACTATTATTAGATGAAATATAAATATATAACCTTAAAGGAAACCAACTAAGAGAATGAGGATGTAAAGAAAATTAACAGAATAGTATAACTCTTCTTCAACATATGCTTTCATAAAAATTAACAAAATAGTAACTCTTCTTCAACATATGCTTTCATAAACAGAAGTGTATTAACAGAATAGTAACTCTTCTTCAACATATGCTTTCATAAACAAAAATGTACAATAAAGTAGAGATCAGTAAATAACATAACTACGCCATAAGTTGTTCTTCTTTGAAAACAACTCCCCCAAGTGCCACTTTGTACTATTGTTGACAATCAGATCTAATGTTAGATGCTTGAGAGTGCTTCCACCATTAGATCCCATTGTTTAACTGTCAACTGAATCTTGATTTGTGCAACCATTCACCTTATCGATATTAATCTTTATCTTTATTATAACTAGTAACATATTAGAGTTACTTCCCCACCTTTCCCCATTATGTTCTCATTATGTTCTCCTCGACCATGTGAATTCAAAGTTTATCCTTGCCATCCATGCTTCTTTTAGTTCTCCTATGCACATTGTTGATGCAAAATGTGGATGAAAGTGAGCAAAAGCATCCTACCATAGCATGTGTTTAGGAGTTCGAAATGCAATTGGGTTCTCCCTGGAACATCGAACCTCCTTACTGTACATTGTACCTCACTCGGAGATCGAGCTAGATAAAACTTGGCATTAAATAGATGAAATCGTTGATGGTGGTTGATTCCTGCTTATCATATGACTTCTCATCAATCAAGTCGGTGGGAGGCGAGTTTCCGACTTTGACTATGAGGTAAGGTTGTGGAGTGGGGTAGGCTGGGGCAAGTAGGTTGGAATTCCTTACTATAAAAAGTTCTATATTGAAACTCTTGCCATATCACAATAGCTTGCTTTCTTATGGGTCGAGCATATTTTATTACTATTATTGAAGTATCTAATAATAGTGAACCAAATTTTATAATAATGATATTGTTTTATATATTATAGGGATCAATTCTCAACATTTTACACATTATATATATATATATATATACAAGAGATGCTCTGGTGTAGGTTGCATATCTAGAGAATAAAAGTTTATCTTGTGGTCATTTTGTTTCAGATTCCAACACCAATAGGAAATCAACTAAGCCTAATTTCGAAAACTCATTTTCTACCAAAATTATGGAGAAACTCTGCAAGCCCATAAACAAAAACTGAGGCCAAAAGAAATATTATGGAGGGCATTGTATCTCTTAAAAAAAAGGTATCCAAGGAATAGATTGAGTGATTTATTCATTCGGTTCAATTTGATAAAATTCAGATAGATTAATTGGGTAATTATTTAAAGTTTTTTTTGGGTAATTATTTACATTTTTTTGGGTCATTATCTAAAGTTATTTAATGTGATTTGAAGCTGAGTGAGAATATGGAGCAAATGATCACTTTTGTTCGGTTAGTTGAGGAAGCAATTGTTAATATGAAGCGATATGATACAAGGATATGATACAATAGTTGGGTTTGATATTTTTTTAAAGGAAGACCCGCATCAAGTCTTACTGGACAAAGAATGTGTCCAAAAAAATTTTTTAAGGCATAAGTTATACATAATTACAATTATTTATTAAATCATTAACTTTTTACAATTACTTATTAAATCATTAATTTTTTTAGATGAAATTTTTATTTTTTCATTAATTAGTTTCGTATAAGATTAAATTTTAATTTTTAATATAAATAGATTGATATTTAATATTTCAGAACCCCGGATGCGGGTGATAGAACTGACACGAATGACAATCATTTCTCACACACCCCGGGGGATGGAGATATTCTGCGCAGAGCCTCACCTGCTGCAGATCCTCAAACCATTAGCCATCTGCACGACACTAACAGAATAAGGTATGATGATGAGATGATGGGAATTGCGTCACCCTGTCTAGGGCACCCTTCCGTATCTATCACCATAAATGATTATCATGATTGATCCATATATCAGTCTACCCCCTTCCCTCGAGCCTGCTCAGGCAATCGATCATGGCACGCAGCTGCGTGCAAGGCATACTCATTGTCATCCTCCTGGCATGTGTCAAGCCCCTTTAAAAGGATGAGCTCTCAACCCCAAGAAACCCATAGTATTTTCCCTCTACCTTTTGTTTTTTTAACTATGCTTTAGCACTTCCTCGATTTCAGAAGGTTGCGCAACCCTATTCTTAGCATTGCGCTACGCAGACCCCTCTAGGATGTGACATCCCAATCTGTGCACCTCTTTCCTAGCCCTTCCGACCCCCCGATCCCTAGCAATGTTTGTCCCTCTGCTATGTATACCTCCCTTTACATCTCCCCCCTACCTCATTGTGCAATGGACCCCAGATTACGCCAAAGAACCATCTGAGGTGGAAAGAGAGGGGCTCTCCCTAGCCGTTATCACCGTGGCGAGGACAATCGACTAGAGTCGATGGAAGCCTCCTCCTCCGACATTTTTTTGCGACAGAGCCCCGACCCCAAGTACGTGGAAGCAGCCCCTGTGCAAGCTGCGTAGAGAGGTAGGTGCAGCCCGCGGAAGTCCACCATAGCGCACCAGACACACCCCCAGCTCTGCAAGACTGACCCGCTGCCGGTTCAGGAGAAGGAAGATGATGAATCAGATGTCTAAGTGATGGATTCCGATGGCAACTAGACGTGTGTCCCTGACAGATCAAATTCGGAGTCCCCCATCCTCTGCGCACCGATCCACAAACCTAGGTTTTCAGTGGCAGATTTGGAGGAAGTCATTGCGCAGGCACCTGCTTGCCCGATTGAGGAGGAGGTTCCCACAGCGATGATGAAGATGAATATTGAGGCCTGGGCAGCTGCACAGCTCTTCCATGTTTTTTTTCAAGCATGCCACCATCAGTGTTTGTTTGTTTCTGCATATTTTGTGCTACTTAGATACATCAGCGCTTCTGCGCATATTGTAATTTTATGTCTTAAGTTTTGTTCGGGTTGGTTTCCTCCTCTGACGTAGCCTCGAAACCGGGTAACTAAGGTTGGGATTGGCTAAGCACAGCTTGCCAACCCTGCCTATAGCATATGTAACATTTTGTTTTTTGAATTAATAGAATAGCCTACCTTACCAAAAAAAAAAAAGATATTTATTTTTGAAAAATTGTGATTTTATAATTTTTTTAATTATATTCAAAGACAAAATAATTATACAATTAAAAAATTTGGGTAATTATTTAAAGTTCTTTAGCATGAGTATTTTTTATTTTTAGGAAGACAGAAATGAGTCCAAAAAATAGTTTTAATATACTATTTTTCACATAAAAATGATTGAGTTTTTACATATTAGGAAAACGAGATCTTAGTATTAGCTGGCAAATGAAGTTTTAGGGCATACTCTAGAAGCCATACATAATTAAATTTATTCATTAAATCATTAAAAAAAAATTGGCTGAGATTGATATTTTTTCATTAAATTAATTTTGTATAACATTAAAATTTTAATTTTTAATACAAATAGAGTGATTTTTAATTTTGAGAGATTGTGATTTTATAATTTTTTTAATTACATCCAACGACAAAATAATCATACTATTAAAAAAACCCAAATTTTAAATAATTAAACTACAACTTTCCAAAATAATTGAACTAGAACTTTCTAAATGTTTTTTTATGTGAAAGTTTCACATAAAAGTGAAGATAAGTAGTTACATAATGTATAAACTACTCTTTATAACTTTCAGATAAATTGAACGGAAGTAGTTACATCATAGATAAACTAATCTTTCTAATTGAAATTTAGTTAGTATATTATATGTCTTCCAACTCTTGAGTGGACAGATTATATGCCAAGATTAAGCTTTTTTTGGATGCCAAGATTAAGCTTTTTTGGTTGTGTAGAAGGCATGCTATGACAGATTATATGCCAAGATTAAGCTTTTTTGGTTGCGTAGAAGGCATAACTAATATTTCTAATTGAAATTTAGTTACTATATTATATGCCTTCCAACTCTTGAGTGGACATATTATATGCCAATATTAATTTTTTTTGTCTGTGTAGACGACATAATCCTACTATGAGAAAGGCTGATATTTACGTAGATAAACTAATCTTTCTAATTGACATTTAGTTACTAGATTATATGTCTTCCAACTCTTGATTGGACATATTATATGCCAAGATTAAGTTTTTTTAGTTTGTAGAAGGCATAATCCTACTATGAGAAAGACTATTATTTAAGTTATCTTCTATTATGTGCTTCAACGTATAAAGTAAATTTATGTAGTGTAGAAGGCGATTAAGCTTTTTTGGTTGTGTATAAGGCATAATCCTACTATGAGAGGCTATTATTTAAGCTATCTTCTATTATGCTCTTCAAAGTATAAAGTAAATTTATGTATTTTTCGGCAATAATTCCGTATCATTATTTCTTGGAAGGTTTTGGATTTCTTTATATGACTTTGAGTTGTCAGTGACATGTGAACGATTAGTTCCACCTGGTCCTTGAATTTTTCTCTTTTCCTCATGTTGTTTCTCATTGGTCGAGATCAAATTTGTGTTTTTGGGAATGTCTACCTATTTATTCTAGTCCTTATGATTCTCTTCTCCCTCCATTTGAGAAGCTTGAGGATTTTTTGTCTCTGAATGTTGTTGGGTCTCATCCATTTCTTCATCCTTGGCATATGAATATGGAGGATCTAGGAATTTCCATCCTCTTTTCTTGGTTGCCTTTTCTTCATCCTGTTCTTTTCTTGATTGCATGTATTCTTCACCCCTGTTTGATGGCAGATCTTGCACCTAAAAGTAGTATTTTCAAAATCTAACCATTGTGTCCACCTGAAATCTTGATGCCTCAAATGAATACAATAAGGAAGTAATTTTATTAAATCCATCTCCACACATATGAGTTCAAAATTGAAGATACCTTTGTCCATTATTTTGTGATCCATATTTAGGAACCTTCCCAATGTGTTCTTGGTGCCTTTTAGAACCTGATGGTGCCAATAGGGAAGAGGAAGGTTATGTAGCCTTATCGAAATTTTTGTTGCCACCATTATTTTAGCATTAAATCTTGGAAACTATGGGGTTACAAAGAGACTTGCCCTTCCCCAAAAACGATCATCCTTCCTTTATGACATGTTCAAAGTCTTTATGTTTTTCAAAATGAACCACAAAATAACCTTTGGCACACAGATAAATATCAACATATTTGGTCTAGTTGTGGAAGATCCACTCCTTTAGATCTATCAATTTGGGCCAGTAATTATTAAATCAACCTATGACATATTTTTCTTCCAGGATAGTGAAAATACCACTTACTTCTGGAATTTCTATGGCCAGAGCTGGGGATTTTCCCATCTTCTCAATGATGTACGACCATGGTATTGTCATATTTGGATTTTGTTTCTCTTGAGTGGCTACATTCCCTCTTGAAGCATCCTTGAACGAGGTTGCAACCTTTCCAACCAAATATGATCCAAGTGTGCAACTCACTCTTGGGGCACTGCCTTGCAATCTTAAATTCAGGATAATTGTGGCATTTCTTTGAATGCCATAGTCCTCCAAATGGACCAAATATTGCATCACTTTCCCTGAATAAATCAAAATTTGAAAATTAGGAGGAATACTCATAATATTTAGGATATTATGTTTCAGATCTAATACTAGATCCATTCCCCTGACCCTTAGCACTTTTGATTTTCTAGAAATGGCTTTGATAAGAATTTGAAAAAATTTCTCTAGATCTACTTCATGTGGTCTCCTTTCTATTTTTATTTTCTCTGGATCAATCCCCAAAAAATATTGAGATTCTTCCTTATAGTTCGAATCTGAGGCTCCATGACTCTTATTAGAGTATATCAATGCCCAAAATATAGATCTTGAGCGCATTTGAGTCAAATCCCTCTAATCCAATCCAACTTCATTCCAAATACAAACACGAAGCTTTACCTATGATTTGATCTCGCATGCGCCAGAGTAGGCCATGATGTCCTCAAGATGGTGGGGTTTGAGAATGACGAGGCCATCGATAGCAAGGTATTTCAGCAGCGTGTGGCCAAACAGTCCCATGACTGCATGTTGATTCCCATCGTGATCTATGGCCAACATCTTCACGATGCGTTCTGTTAACTTCTTCGAGCCGAATTGGGTAGCCAAATGCCTTGTTGAGACAAAAATTGACCCTGCAACCGCAAGGTTTACAAACCCATGTGTTATCTCTAAATTGGTACTAATGGGATGCTCCACCAGACAACTTAGAGTAACTTTTTCAACCAAATTTGAATTGAAGATTAGCCTCTTCAGTCTGAGAGGGATTTCTCAAGGTAACTTATGATTCTCAGTGAAAACTCAATTAGATGGCTAACTCTATGACTATAAATTGATTATGATTGATTGCAGGCTGCAAATGTAAATGACTGCTACCATTGGGCAAGTGGAGTCAAGATCAGACAAGTCAATGAAATGATCCTTCTTGTGGAAACTGAGGCAAATGGAAGTTTCAACGAAAAGATGGTACACATACACAATACAGGAAGAAAACAACAGTTTAACATCTAAAGGAAGTCAGAGCATTTTCCATGAGTTCTGAGTAATTAGATATAAACTATCTGCAGATAATAAACATGAAAGATACAAGACAAATAACTCATTGAACACTTCATTCGAATCTCAGGTGAAGAAGGCAAAAACATCCACTGTATATTATTGAAGCTGAAAGTTTTACAAAAATAGTAGTGTAGTAAAATACTCTCGAACCCTTTGATATTCGATCTTCTGTCTATAAATAGATTCTTTTTACATTACATAGGATGATGGATCATCAAACCTTGACTATGACAGCTAATCATAACTGACAACTCTATTTCTGGAACATAAAAATACACCTATTCATTTAAGAGTTTCTCTCCTAATGGGACTCTAATTACATTTATTTCCTCCACTTCTCTAATAGTGGGACCATTACATAGATAAATATTATATTCTCGAATAGCATTCTCCATGACATAAGACATAAATCTACTTTCCAATAATTTAGCAACAGTTTTCCTATTTTCTAGGAAAGGATCAACATTAAATATAATTTTGTCTTCATGTTGTTTTGCATGAATGGCACACATGCCAAGTGATGAAAATTTGTTCATATGTCTCCTTATCTATTTGGATGCCTCCATGTGGCTTTCTGGTCTTCCATATGCCTTTTGAACCTTCAAAAACACCTCGCTGCAAAACAGAGCATCTTTAGGCACTTTCGTAGCGTAGTTTAGTAGCAAGCTTGTTTCTGTCTTTTAACCTTTCCTTTTTCCACCTCTGTTGATCAAAAAGTCTTTTTCAGGTCAAAATATCTAAATAATATCAAAATCCCTCCTTATTTCTTCAAAAATTTGATTTTAAAGACGAAAATAAATCTTTAGAAATTTCGTAGCGTTTTTCGGCCTTTAAGCCTGGAGCTCATTATGAAACTGCCTAATAAGGCAGAAATTGAAGATTTTGTAACTTTCTTCAAAAATTCATCTTCTAAGACAAAATTTATGTCACTTTCAAGCCATAAACCTTAACCAAAATTTCTTAGCTCAACTCTTCATTCCTTGGGTGTTTCATCTTCATTAACAATAGGTTGACCTTCAGGATCTTCAATCACTTTCATTTTTAGTCCTTTCTTCTCCAGTTCATCTTGAATCATGTCCATTTGTTCCTGAAGGTCTTCCACTTGATTTTGTAATGATCTGTTTTCAGTTTGCAAGTGTCGATTCATCTTCTTGGTATGTTTTGCCACAAGTCTTAGAGGCTGGGTTCTTTTCAGCAGTCTTTTAGCATTACTCATAGATTCTGAAACAATTGAGAATTGATTGTCCCATTTTTTCATCATTTGATCAAACTCGGCCTTTTCAGACCTGTGCTTCTCTACTTCCAACTTTAACTCAAGTATTTATTCTCTTGCTTCTCTTAGTTGTTTTGTGGGGAGTTCTATTTCTGATTTTTCAACCATCTTCTCCTTTCCCTTTCTCTTCATAGTGACAACTTCTTCTGCTGTTGGGGATAAATCTATGATTTTTTTTGGTTGCTTACCTTCACTGAATTTTTCTTCTCCTTTTCTTTCCATGACCTTATTTTGAATTTTTGACCTGTTCATTGGCTTCCTTGGCTAAAACATGAAGCCAGCATCGTCTGCAAAATCCAACTTCTTGACAGACTTACCGTTCTTGAATTTTCTTCCATCACCTTCAATATCTTATGCATGCACTATTGGGGACACCTCAATATCTATTGCATGGAGGATGTCTTCCAGATTTCCTTTGGCCAATATCTGACTCCTTGTTATCCTCTTACTACTTTGTTTGCTATTTTTTTGTTTCTTTTTTGTAGGTGCTGGTTGAGGGATATCAGTTTCTTACAGAGGTTCTACTTCAATGTCCATTGGTTCTACAACAAATTGTCTTCCTTTTTCATCAATATCTTCTATTACAACTGGAGATGTAGTAGTTTTGGGTTTTGAAACTTTCTTTGGAGTCACTGCATCTACTTCATACCCACTCATAAAAAGAAAAGAGGCCCAATCTCTATTTAACCTTTTCAAATCTTCCAACACTAACAGTTTTATCAGACCATGGTGAAATATTGATGTTTCATTACTTTATGTCTTGACCTAAACTTTATCTGACATCTTTCCCAAACTCTTGTATAAAAAGAAGGGTAGGTTAAGTGGTTTCTTACCAACAAAATGCAAGAGGAGTCTAATATGATAAGAATAAACCAGGTGGAATATCCCTTTGCAAGTGAAGTATTTTTGGATCACCAGCAGCAGCTTTTCATAATTCTCTTTCATATAACCCCTAGGGATGTCGTTGGTCATATCAGCTCCTTTGTGCTCCTGCTTGAGAAACTCTTCACAGCCTTGTATTCTAAACTTTGTGCCTTTGAACAATTCTTCACTAGTTCTAGGAATTTGTGTAGCTTGGGAGATGATATATGGTGACACTGTGAAATTCAAAATCCCAACTTTCGATGTTGTCCCTGTAAAATTTGTTGCAAAGTCTTTGGATACATGTACATGGAAACCCTGCAATTTCTGGCAGAACTGTAGGTAGCCCGTCTTCCTGAAAGCCTCCATAGCAGTAGGATCTTCATTCATCAACTTTAAATCCATAGGCTCATACCTTATGCAATAACCACCATTTTTTTTCTTCTTCGATGCCATGATGATTTATACTTCTTGTTGCCACACTTGTTGACGACACCTGCAGAATAAAATTCGAACAAAAACCTACTTTTCTTGGTGAAGCAGCTCTTAAACAGTGACAGAGAGATGCTTCATATGCAAGAATTGGACGTTGAATGACAAAGAGCAGCTTGGGGATAAAGTTTTAAAGGTAATTTTGACAACTCAGAGTTTAATGATGACACATGTGACCATAAAAGACAATGATGATAGCAGATACGAATTTCAATGTTTGGGAATCATAATAACAAGCTCAAATGACCTCACCCCTTTCTTTGTCCTATTGAAAATTGACACCTCACACCACTCTGACACTCTGCAGCAAAAACTTTGTTTCGTAGCAAAAACCATTTAATTGTTAACATATTCTCTATGGAAATGTCAGGCAGTTTCGTAGCGAAATCTTCCGATTTGCCATATAATTCACTACGAAAATGTGTAAAACCGACAGGTGGAATATTTTGTGATTAAAAAGCATGGGGATGATAACTAGACGAGATGAGGTTGATTTGAGTGACATGACATGGTTAGAGGTGGGTTTTAGACTTAAGGTAGACATCACCAAATGCAATTTTTTCAAAAATTTCATGAAAATGACTTTTGAGACAGCATGAACCTAGGTGAATGACATGTAGGACCCTATAAATTAAATTGTTAAAACTAATGAGTGATAACAGTGGCTCCACTGGGGATTGTGTGCCCATGTGGTACAGAAAAGAACATGTAGTTCCAGTGCCATCATTTTTTAAAATAATAATTCTAAAATTCACCAAGCCTTCTTCAAACTGTTATGGCATTCTCCTTGGGCTCAAGTTTGATGATCAATCTATATTTATTAGCAGAACAACATAATAAAATGAAATATGTACAGTGGAGTGAAAATTTAGTAAAATTTAAGAGGAGTAGTGCTTTAGAAACTTGTCATTGACAGGTCCTCCGGCACAAATTTTTCCATCCATCTCTTGAAGTAGATAAGTATTGGTTCCATGATATGAAACTACTACAACTGGTCCCTTCCAGATGTTTTAAAACTTTCCATGCTTCCCCTTTTCCTCAATTCTAGCTTCCCACTTTAAAACTACATCTTGAATCTGGAAATTCTCTTCTTTGACTTTTCTTTCAAATGTTTTCTTCACTCTGTTATGTGATTGTTGATGGTTGTTGTATATCTCTTCTCTTTTTTCTTGCAATTCTACGAGCTGGTTTATCCTCCTCTGAATGGAATTGGGCTCCTCTTCCAGTCCTTGCAGCATTTTCATTACATGAACTCCCAAGGAAGTGGGAAAATTTGCTTCAGTTCCAGACACTAATTCATAAGGTGATGTACCAATGGATCACTTTGTACAGACCCTATCAGCCCAAAGAGCATATTTCAATTTCAGATGCCATGATCTCTTATTTTCCTGCAGTACCTTTTTGATAATTCTCACAACAATTTTATTAGAGGATTCTGCAAGGCCATTACGTTGGGGGTAATAGGCTGTTGAATGTCCAAGTGTTATATGATAGTGATGACAAAAGCTAATTAATTTTTTGGATTTAAAATCTTGTGCATTGTCAGTAATGATCTTCATAGGACAACCAAACCTGGAAAAAATGTTGTTCTCCAAGAGCTGAATGATGACTGAGTCAGTGGCCTTCCTTGTTTGGATTGCTTCGATCCATTTAGTGAAATAATCTATAGTTGTCATGATCTAGTGATGTTGCCCTGAATATGATGGGTATATTTCACCAATAAAATCCAACCCCCATTTTTGGAAAGGCGCCTCAACCGTATATTGGCATCAAAGGTAAAGGGATCAGTTTTTTCTTACCATCAAAAATTTTACATTCATGGCAAGCAGCGATCTTCTTGAAGACATCCTTGAACATGGTGGGCCAATAGTAACCTGCTCTAAGTATTTTGTTTGTTGTAGCTTTCCAGTAGTGGTGTCCTCCACAATCTCCCCTGTGAAATTCTTCAATAACCTTTTCAGCTTCCTCCTCCAACAAATAGATTAAAATAATTCCACTGGTATCTTTCCAATAAAAATTCTTATTTACAATGCATTATCTTAATGATTTCAACTTCACAAACCTTGCTTTGGATTTGGTCAACTCTGGAGGAGCTCTGTGATGATGCAAGACAAAGATAATATCTCTGTACCATTCATATAAAGTGAACTTCTCTTCAATAGGTATCAACTATTCATCTTCCTCTGACAACTCTGAAATTTCTGCAATGAAATTCATTTCAAGACATTCAAAATAGGGTTGTGCCATCAATTTTTATAAACCTTGTCCTTTCACCAACTTTTTAGGCTGTATTTCTATGTCATACTCTATAAAAGTAGCTATCCATTTCCCTCTCTTACTATCAGGATCAATTTGTGTCAAAATGTCTTTAACCACATTGTTAGGTACAAATGCAATGACATGAGACTGCAAAATCTAAATTCTAAAGTCTTTAATAGCTTTGATCAAAGAATATGCTTTTTTTCCTAAAATATTATACTTTAGCTCTAAGTTGGCAAGAGTTATGATAAATAATGAAATTGGTCACTCTGTACCTTGTTGTCCTTTCTGCAATAAAACTCCAGTTATGGTATTTTTAGATGCAAATGTGAAAACCAGAAAGTCACTTGAAAATTTTGGACTAATAAGCACTGGAGCTTGAGTGAGGGCTTTATTTATCTCTTCAAATAATTGCTTGGTTTCAAAAATCCACTTAATATCAGATCCCTTCTTCAACATCTTGGTAATGTCCTTGACAATTTCATCAAAGTTCGGAATGAACCTTCTAACAAAGTTTACCTTCCCAAGAAAGGAATGAATTTCTTTCTTGTTCCTTGGCAGGTCTATCTTCTCAATAGCATTAACTCTAATTGGATCAATCTTTATCCCATCCTTTGATATTATTTTTCCAAGCAATTTTCCAGAAGTTAGAGCAAAAATACTTTTAGTGGGGTTAAGAGAGATACCAAATCTTCTACATTTCTGCAGAATTTTATCCAAATGCTTCAAATGATCTTCCTCCCTTCTTGAAAACACAGTTATGTCATCCAAGTAGACTACAACTGATTTATCTTTCTCTTTAGCAAATGAAATGTCCATTTCTCTTTGAAAGGTCGCTCCTGCATTCATCAAACCAAAATACATCTTGGCGTACATGAATGTCCCCCATGGCGTGGTAAATGCAGTCTTCTCTTGATTTTTCGGGTGTACCAATATCTGGTTATAACCTAAAAATCCATCCAGCATGGACATCCTTTGAGAGCCAATAATATTCTGCAAAATCTGATCCATCTTAGGAAGAGGATAGTCATCGTTCAAGGAAGCCTTGTTCAAATTTCTAAAATCAATACAGATTCTGATCTCGCCACTCCTTTTTGACTGGTACCAAATTAGCAAGACACTCTGAAAATATTATAGGAGCAATGATCTTTGCATCAAAAAGTTTCTTAATCTCCCTCTCAATCAGAGGCATGAGAAATGGGTTAATCCTTCTCAATTTCTGTTTGAAAGGTTTCTCATTCTCTTTGATAGGAATAGTATGTTGTATAATACTAGGATCATACCTTTTTAGATCAGCATAGCTCCATGCCAAAACATCAATGTATTTCTTCATCATCTCAATATATTTTTGCTTCATCCCATAGAAAGAAATTTGGAAAGCTTTACCATTTTAGGTGTTGTGGCTATGCCAAGATTATAAGTTTCCACTTCCTCATCATCAGCCTGCATCCTAGGAGATTTAAATACATCATTTTGATCAAAAAGTTTCTCAAGTGGAATAAATCCCTTGGGTATACAATTATTTTTCAGCTACAAAAATTTATAATTAACCTTAGTTTCAGCAAACATGTTTTGTTGATCCACTTGTGTGTTTTCAAACTCCTCCTTTAACTCTATGAAATTTCTGACTTGTTGGTCATCTTCAAACACTTGCCAATGGATGATATTATCTAGGATGGCAGACCTATGTCAGACTTCAATTTCATACTTCTCAGTAGAATGTGTAGGGATGACAAACAAACTTGCAGAAATAGCTAGAGTATCAGCCACTGAGTTTTGATCTCTAGTTTTCACAATAAATGCATATTATTGAAAATTTTCAAGCATTTCCATAATCATATTTCTGTAAGCTCTCATCCTTACATCCTTATTTTGGTATAATCCTTCAACTTGTTTGATTACCAACTTCGAATCTCCACACACTGAGATCTTCTTGGCACCCAATCTTTTCAAAATTTCCAAACCCAAAAACAGAGATTCATATTCAGCCATATTATTGATACAGTCAAAGTTAAGTTTAAAGGAATAAAACTTACTTTCAACATCAAGAGTAGTGATCGAAATGCCTGCTCCATCCCCCTCTCTTCCAGTAGATCCAACAAGTGTACAAGCCACCAGCCCACTGCTTTCTCTTCTATAATTTCCTGATTTTCAACTTGCTAATTTTCTATTTTCCCTTCACTTTCTGCTTCATCAGTTAGCTCATTGAAGAGAATTGTTGATCCTAATTCAGTTTCAACAGCATAAATGGAAAAAATTTGAAGTTTATCCTTGCTTCTTACCATGTAGGCCATCCTACTCTCCCTGTAAAACCTTCTCTGCTCACCAAAAACAGGAATGGTAGTATATGTCATGTCCATCTGCATGGTGCCTTTGATTTTTGCTGTCCAAGATCTGGATAAGAGCATGCCAAACTTGGGGGAATATCTTCCACCACAATGCCCATCACCACTGTCTTAGTAGGCACTTGTTCCAAGCCAACAACAACATCTTTGATCATTCCTATGCATTGGACTCTTTTAGAGTCAAAAGAAAATAAATCTTTGTATGGCCTAGTGATCTCCAAACCCATCCTCTCCATAATCACCTTAGGCATGAGGTTATGAGAAACCCTTGAATCCAACATGGTATTGTGTAAGGTCATATCATGGATATTAAGCTTGGCATAGAAGGGAGGGACTTCTTCATTCTGCTCATCTTCCAACCGTGGTCCTAGGTAGATGGTAGGATGGTCTTCTTGTAGATTAAGGATATCTGAAGCTCCTGGTTGAGAATTCAACATCTTCACAATTTTGCTTCTGTACTCATTGACCTTGATAATTTCTCCAAATGGGACAGGAATCGTAATTTTTGAGATTTCATTTTCTAAACTGAAAGTAGAAGTGACCTTTATATTTTATTTGGCAGGAGGTGGAAGTGGTGGGTCTTTTTTGGGCTCAACTGCTTTAGGATCATCCTTCTTTGGTTGAGTTTTATTTTTAGTGATGGGAACATTTCTGTCTCTAAGATTGTACTACTTTTACATTTCAAATATAGCATGTTGATAACCCTTTAGGTAATCATATTGTCCCTCATCCTTATTCAAATCATGACCAGACTCATCATGCTCCTCCTTGGTCAGAAAAATCCCAGAGACATCTTCATTTAGACAGTGGATAATATCTTCTTGAATCTCAGGTTGAGTTTTTTCTTCATCAATCAAATTATGCTGAAAGGGAGGCCTCACTTGTGGGTCAGGTTGATTTCTATTTTCTCTTTGTCTTTGTTGATTTTGAGGTCTCCTAAATTGTGGGTTTTTTATTTGTGGATATTTTTGTGCAGGAGGTAAGGAAGTAGTTCCAAGGGCAAGTCTATCCATGAGTTTCTCCATGGTCTTCAACATAGAGTCAAACTTAGCATCTGAGGACGAGGGTTTCTCTTCTTCTTTTAGTTTTGATTTTCCCATCTTATAATTCTTTTTTGCTATCATGTTCACTTATACCTTCACAGCATCATTCTGCATTTCTGCTAGAGAAGCAGACTCTCTTTCCCTAAGCAGAATAGAGAAATCATAATCAAATGTCTCTGCATAGCGTAATTGAGCAGATCCTAGGGGAGGTTTAAGATGAGCAGGTATAGAGTTATATACTTTGTTAAACCTCTTAGAGAAGTCTTGGACAGATTCATCTAAGGCTCTTTTTAAACTGTTGTATTCAGTCAGGGCTTGCACTGGATTTGTCCTATTCACCCATTTTCTCAAAAAACTATCTTCAAACTAGTTCCAATTCTGCAAGCTTGTTGGAGCTAGGGCTTTAAACCATTTTCTTACTTCACCAGTGAAACTTTGAGAAAATAATCTCATTTTAACATCTTCATGGTCTACCTCCTCTCTATCAATGAAATTATTGAATTGATCTACATGTTCCTCAGTTGTTATTCCCTCTTCACTCCCAAAGGTTTTAATTCTAGCTGAATATTTACTTGGGAGATCATGAAGAACAACAGGGATGACAAGTGGAGCATATCTTGCAGGTCCAATAGGAGGAGGTGGAGGTGGAACAATTCAAACCATAATGACAGGAACTGGGGTATGAGAAAGGATAGCAGATGATATTGGTTTCTGATTTCTTGGAAAAAAAAATTAGGAGAAGAAGAGCTATTAGGAGGTGGTGTAGTTGGTCTTTACAGTCCAGATATAAATGAACTCCACTCAGGAAAATGTATACCATATTTTCTTTTAAACAAGAACTCAAATGTATCTAACTCCTTTAAGTTTTCAAAATACTCCCTCTCTAACATCATTTCTGATGTAATTGTTTCCCATAATTCCTCTTCTTCTTTTTGGATACTAGGGATGATGTATCAATGCCTAGTCTTTGCAGGTCTAAAATTATATCAGTCAATTCATTTTCACTCTTAGACCTAAATAAAACTTCTTGAATTTTATCAACAAATTTCATATCTTCAGGACTTCGAATAATTTCAAAGGACAAAGCTCTTGAATGTGATGGAATACCTGATTTTGAAGAGTTGCTTCCAATGCCTCTGAGAATCCTCTCTGGATTATCCACAATGTTAGGTGGGTTAGGATATGGATTTCTCCTTGTATATATTTTTCTCGAAGCCACCTTTAAACATGAAAAATTGTAGTGGAGTCACCAAGGTAGTTTCTACAGCCTCGAAAAGTTTTGAGCTCCTTCTACCTCCAAGAGTTCAGCTTCATTGTTTGCACACAAACTTCGGGAAATATGTCTTGAGGCTCCTGCCAGATGCACTAAAATTTTATCTCTAAATTGGTACTGATGGGCTACTCCACTAGACAACTTAGAGTAACTATTTCAACCAAATTTGAACTGAAGATTAGCCTCTTCAGTCTGAGAGGGCTCTCTCAAGGTAACTTATGATTCTCAGTGAAAACTCAATTATATGGCTAACTCTATGACTATAAATTGATTATGATTGATTGCATGTTGAAAATGTAAAGGAGTGCTACCATTGAGAAAATGGATTCAACATCATACAAGTCAATGAAATGATCCTTCTTGTGGAAACTGAGGAAAATGAAAGTTTCAATGAAAAGATAGTACACATACACAATACAGGAAGAAAACAACAGTTTAACATCTAAAGGAAGTCAGAGCATGTTTCCATGAGTTCTGAGTAATTAGATATAAACTAAATGCAGATAGTAAACGTGAAATATACAAGACAAATAACTCATTGAACACTTCAATCGAATCTCAGGTGAAGAAGGCCAAAACATCCACTGTATATTACTGAAGCTGAAAGTTTTACAAAAATAGCAATGTAGTAAAATACTATCCAACCCTTTGATATTCGATCTTCTATCTATAAATAGACTCTTTTTAAATTACATAGGATGCTGGATCATGGAACCTTTACTCTGACAATTAATCATAACTGACAACTCTATTTCTGGAACATAAAAAAACACCTATTCATTTAAGAGTTTCTCTCGTAATGGGATTTTAATTACATTTATTTCCTCCATTTCTCTAATAGTGGGACCATTACATAGATAAATATTAAATGCTCGAATGGCATTCTCCATGACATAAGCCATAAATGCACTTTCCAAGAATTTAGCAACAATTGTCCTATTTTCTAGGAAAGGTTCCACATTAACTATAATTTTGTATTCATGTTGTTTTGTATGAATGGCACACATGCCAAGTGACGAACATTTGTTGATATGTCTCCTTATCTATTTGGATGCATCCACGTGGCTTGATGGTCTTCCATATGCCTTTTGAACCTTCAAAACCCTTCTAAAACACCTCGCTACAAAACAGAGCATCTTTAGGCAGTTTCGTAGCGTAGTTTAGTAGCGAGCTTGTTTCTATATTTTAAACTTTCCTTTTGCCAAATCTGCTGATCAAAAAATATTTTTCAGGTCAAAATATCTAAATAATATCAAAATCCCTCCTTATTTATTCATAAAACTTATTTTAAAGACCAAAAGAAATCTTCAGAAATTTCTTAGCATTTTTCAAACTTCAAGCCTGGAGCTCACTACAAAACTGCCTAATAAGGTAGAAATTGCAGATTTTGTAACTTTCTTCAAAAATTCATCTTCTAACCAAAATTTATGTCACTTGCAAGCTATAAACCTTAATCAAAAGGGCTTAGCTCAACCCTTCAATCCTTGGGTGTTTCATCTTCATTAACAATAGGTTGACCTTCAAGTTCTTCAATAAATTTCATTTTTAGTCCTTTCTTCTCCATTTAATCTTGAATCATGTCCATTTGTTCCTGAAGATCTTCCACTTGATTTTGTAATGATATGTTTTCAGCTTGCAAGTGCAGATTCATCTTCCTAGTATGTTTGGCCACAAGTCTTAGAGGTTTGGTTCTTTTCAGCAATCTTTTAGCATTACTCATAGATTCTGAAATACTTGAGAGTTGATTGTCCCATTTTTTCATCATCTGATCAAACTCGGCCTTTTCAAACATGTGCTTCTCTGCTTCCAACTTTAACTCAATTATTTCTTCTCTTGCTTCTCTTAGTTGTTCTATGAAGAGTTATGTTTCTGATTTTTCAACCATCTTCTCCTTTCCCTTTCTCTGCATAGTGACAACTTCTTTTGTTGCTGGGGATAAATCTATGATGTTTTTTGGCTGCTTACCTTCACTGACTTTTTCTGCTTCTTTTTTTTCCATGACCTTCTTTGCAATTTGTGACCTGGTCATTGGCTTCCTTAGCTGAAACATGAAGCCAACATCCTCTCCTACAAAATCCAACTTCTTAACAGACTTACCTTTCTTCAATTTTCTTCCATCACCTTCAATATCTTTTGCCTGCACTATTGGGGACTCCTCAATATCTATTGCATGGAGGATGTCTTCTAGATTTCCTTTGGCCAATTTCTGACTCCTTGTTATCCTCTTACTGCTTTGTTTTCTAATTTTTTGTTTCTGTTTTGCAGGTGTTGGTTGAGGGATATCAATTTCTTGCAGAGGTCCTACTTAAATGTCCATTGGTTCTACAGGAAATTGTCTTCCTTCTTCATCAATATCTTCTATTATAGCTGGAGATGTAGTAGTTTTGGGTTTTGAAACTTTCTTTGGAGTCACTGCATCTAACTCATACCCACTCATAAAAAGAAAAGAGGTCCAATATCTGTTTAACGTTTTCAACTCTTCCAGCACTAACAGTTTTATCAGACCATAGTGAAATACTGATGTTTCATTACCTTTTGCCTTGACCTGAACTTTATCTGACATATTTCCCAAACTCCTGTATAAAAATAAGGGTAGGTCACGTGGTTTCTTACCTAAAAAAATGCAGAAGGAGTCTAATATGATAAGAATAAACCATGTGGAATCTCCCTTCGTAGGTGAAGTATTTTTGGATCACCAGCAGCAGCTTTTCATAATTCTATTTAATATAACCCCTGGGGATGTCGTTGGTCATATCAGCTCCTCTGTGCTCCTGCTTGAGAAAATATTCATGGCCTTGCATTCTGAACTTTGTGCCTTTGAACCATTCTTCACCACTTCTAGGAATTTCTGTAGCTTGGGAGATGATATCTAGTGACACTGTGAAATTCAAAATCCCAACTTTTGATGTTTTCCCTGTAAAATTTGTTGCAAAGTCTTTGGATACCTGTACATGGAAACCCTGCAATATATGGCAGAACTGTAGGTAGCCCATCTTCTTGAAAGCCTCCATAGAAGTAGGATCTTCATTCAGCAACTTCAAATCCATAGGCTCATACCTTACGCAATAACCAACTTTATTTGTTTTCTTCTTCGATGCCATGATGTTTTATACTTCGTTTTGCCTTGCTTGTTGATGACACCTACAGAATCAAATCCGAACAGCAACTCGCTTTGCGTGGTGAAGCAGCTCTCAAACAATGACAGAGAGATACTTCATATGCAAGAATTGGAATTTTAATGACAAAGAGTAGCTTCGGGATAAATTTTTAAAGGTAATTTTGACAACTCGAAGTTTAATGATGACACATGTGACCATAAAAGACACTAATGACAACAAACACGGCTTTTCATGTTTGGGAATCATAGTAACAAAATCAAATGACCTCACCCCTTTATTTGTCTTATTGAAAATTGACACCTCACACTAATCTAACACTCTGCAGGAAAAACCCATTTTCGTAGCGAAAACCGTTTAATTGTTGAAAGATTCGCTACGGAACTCTCACGCAATTTCATAGCGAAATCTTCCGATTTGCCATATAATTCACTACGAAACTATGCAAAACTAACAGGTGAAATATTTTGTGATTAAAAATCATGGGTATGAGAACTAGATGAGATGAGGTTGATTTGAGTGACATGACATGGTTAGAGGTGGGTTTTAGACTTAAGGTAGACATCACCAAATGCAATTTTTTCAAAAATTTCATGAAAATGACTTATGAGACAGCATGAACCTAGGTGAATGAGATGTAGGACCCTATCAATGAAAGTGTTAAAACTAATGAGTGATAACACCACGAAAATTCAAAACCATCACCTCTTTCATCTTCTTAGGAAATCTAACTATTCTCTACGCACCACGCATTGTATTCTCTCGGATTGGGTTTTTGTTCCCTTCATATTTCAAAATGAAACTAGGTTGTTGAGTTGCAAAGGCAACCATGGATTCCCGCTCCTCGAATTTTTTGCTCCCTCCAAATTATGCAATAGTTATATCACATACCATATCACAGGTTTTTTCATCTATGTTGTTCTTCCATATGGGATATTGACTTACAGCGTTTCCTTTTCAACATATGGTGCAAATACTAGTAGTAACCCTTCTTCAACACATGATTTCATAAATAGAAATGTACAATAAATCAGAGTAATAAGCATAGATTGCAAATTGAAAATAAGAACAGTAAGTAAACTTATAATGTATTACATATATAGAAACTACAATTAACACTACCATGTTTTATTTCAAATGAAGAATTACTAATTGGAGTCATTATTCACCCATTAGTTAAAACAAAAACATATTCTTGTAGTTTTGTAATTTCAACATATGTATAACCAAAAGAAATAAATGGTAAACCACTATTTTAAAGGTAAACTAGCTACATTTTCATCCAAGAAAGGTTAATTAAAGAAAAATATAACAAACTGGAAATTTTACCTCATACTTAGTCCTACTTTGTTCAATAGCTCAGCTCGCAAACTCCAACTTGATACTCACATGTTCTACTTTGTTCAATAGCTCAGCTCGCTAACTACACAGACCAGTCACATTTAACACCCAACCATATCCAAAGGAAATATTTTTCCTTGGAATCCCAAAGCTTTATGAGCTCATAAATAGTACCAACTTCAACAATAGTGAGAAATTTTGGGCAAACTAAGGAAGATATCCTATCTTCCTCTCACACAACTTAGTCTCAATCAACCAGGGTAAATTTATGGTATTTTAATTTAGGAATTGGGTAGTCATTTTGGCAACATTTCCCTACTCTTTCTGGTCTCCCCCCCATGGGTAAAAATACTTCCATATTTATAAGCATGGAGTGGAGTGACACCTCACCCCCTTCATGCAAAATTAACCAATTTTTTTTATTTATAAAGTTTGTATTATTCACCACCGCCCTAAGATGGCACCTCTCCAAATTTTCTCTTTTTATTTTATTTTAGTTAGGTACATAAATTATGTAATATTCACCACCCATGTGTCTACTTAAGGATTTTTCTTATTTATTTTTCATAAGTAGATAACTAACGTTTTGCATTAAAATAATATTTGTTTTCAATAATCCTCTAAAGTGGGTAAATTGGATTTAATTCAACTTCAAGTTTAATTTAGATTAATTCACCTGGTTGGTGTAAGCCCTTAAGTGGTGTTTTTCAGTCAGAGAATATGGATTCCACACCCCTATTGTGCACCTCTCTTGACTGGTTAGGACTCTGCACCCTTGCCCTGTACGTAGGACTCCACGTCCTAGTAGAATCAATGTTCCACGCCTTGATCTATTCCAAATATGCAAGACTCCACACCTTGATCTTTCAAAAATTTGGACTTTGCGCCCTAATATTTCCCATAGATTCTCATCTATTCTTCTCTGAAGCTATATGGTTTTCCTCAAGGTATTGGTTGTGAGCTCATATGCATATGATGATCTGTTGGCAAGGCCTTGTTTCCCCAGACCTGCACATCATAACCTCGTAGATTAAAAGCATCAACAAAATTCATAATGAATTTAATTCAATCACATTTTATCCAAATGTATACATGACCTCCATAGTCATATGAGCATCCTTCTCGGAAGTAACTAAGTTCCCTGCCAATTCCTGTTAAATAAAAGGTCAAGCATGTATAATCATATACATCATAGTTAATCAACAAGATTTTTGTTCATTAACTACCCCACATAGTAGCTTCCATTCATATGTCATAAGCTAGATATGAAACAAAAGGAGACGTAAATTAACATAGATATGATCCACATAATCAATCGCATAGCCACACACAAGAGGAAATATATATATATATATATATAATTGTGTTCCTCAATTAAGTGATCGATCCAAGTCCATAACATATAAGTTTATCATATATATTTCGTCAAAAAATCACCCTCAATAGGGGTCACAAAATTGTACTAGGAAAAATGGGATGCTACAATAGAGGAGGGATTTAAAAATTTAGGTTTACATTTGAAAAATAATTCATACCATGTCATGGATTGGCAATGAATCATTAAAAATATTGAAGCCAGATTATCATTATGGAAAAATATACTTGTATCATGGGGCGGATGCGTGACACTAATCAAGGTTGTTTTGGAGGAAATTCTAGTATATTTGGACTCCATTGTTTCCATTCCAAAGAGCACCTTTTTTAAAATTAGTAAATTATGATAGAATTATATTATTAGATGGGTTTCCTCTGGTAAAGTGTTCCACAATTTCCAGGCCAAGAATATTGGGCAGCTGGGGACTCAAAAATATCCTTCTATTTACATGATCAAAAATCAGTTATAGAGTGGATTATATGTCCTAAGAAGGTGGTTCCAAAGGAGTATGTTGTCTGGGAGGCTCTTTTCAGGGCCTTTCCCATCATCAGAGAATTGATAACATGGAATATTGGAGATAGAAGAAGAATAAGGATCAGTTTGGATCCATGGGTCAGGTATGTTGATGAATACATGCTCTCCAACAATTTATTAAACTCTTTGTATCGAGCAAGTATATTTCATCTAACAGATGCTTATATTTGTGACGCTTGAAACTGAGGATATAAAATTTTGAGTTCATCTCAAGCTCTTGGTCTGAACAAACCAAAGGAAATGGAATGGAAAACATAGTTTTTTTGTTGGTTCCACGATTGACCTGGTTGAAAAATGATTCTGAGGGTGCTCAAATTTGGTCTTAAATCCAGATGTCGTGGGTCTTCCTGGAAAATTTGGGTTATCAATCGAAAATTGAGGCCACAAATAACATTCAAGAAGAATGGTGGTGAAAATTCCATGTAATAAAATTAATAAAGGAAAATTAATAACCACGATTATGGGACACTTATTCCAAGCTGAATGTTGGGGAAAACATCCTAGTGTGGGTGTTCATTTGGTTTATTATGGCTCTGTAAATTGGCAAAGGCAATGGCAAAGGCATTTGGAAAGGAAAAATGGAATTTTTGGAAATTTATTTGTGAAAATAATGGAAATTAGGAAAAAAGGAAGGGGAAAGGTCACAAGTTGCATGTGAATAGGAAAATGAAGAAAATAGAGGCCTAGTTAATAAAAAGGCAACTGGGGATCAATTCAAGGTTTAATCTCGATTCAGTTTTGGAGATCTCTCTCTATTCTCTTTCTCACACTCTTGGACACTTATAGTTTTCTTGTAGCATTTCAGCTTTGGATCAAGAAAGGAAAAGAAGGAAAAGAGGAAGCAAAGATCAAGAAAGGAAGAGAAGGATCAAGTGGCTATAGTAGGTTTACTTACAGGGATCGATTTTCATGTGCAATTTCCTTGCTAGATTTGGCATGCATGGTTATGCATGTGTGTTCTTGTCTCCATTGTTGTCATTGTCATGGTTTTTTCCAAGTGTGATAGTGTTCTTCAACCTTGCCTTTCCATTTCCGGATAGCCATGGTGTGATGTGGTTTTCATGTTTTAGTTGAGTTGGATTGTCGGATGGACTCAAAGTGTTAGAAAATTATATATTACAGAGAAATGCAAAACATAAAATATGCAGACACAAACACAGAAAACATATAAAACAAGAGAGACATAGATATACGTGTTTCACCCAATTTGGGCTACGTCCACCCGAACAGTCAGTCCTTCCTTTCTATTATCCAGAAAAATGAAGAGACCCAACCTATAGCAGATCCGTTGTAATATCCTATATTCTCTCTCACAGTCTCACTTCTTGTTTCTCTCTCATAATACTCATACAACACACAGTCGTAATACAATTCCCTCATACAAAACGAGGGGTTTCCTTCTAGGGAAAAAAAACCCTAAATTAAACACAACTTCTACTGTCAGATCATCCACCTAATGAACGGCCCAGATTAACTAGAAATTATAATACTTTTGCAAGGCAATTTTACATATGTATTTAGCTTCGGGGGCACTGCCCCCGAAACCCCCCGCCCGGGGGGGGCTCCATAAAGTTGCAGCTACCCCCTCGGAACCCCCAGGCAGCGTTAAATGACGGGTGGTGTTGCCGCCCCATTAAGAACAGGGGTCCAACGTTGTGATACATCTAAATAAAGAAGATAATCAGGCTGCACACCCAAAAATCTCCCACTTGGAGACCGATTGTAACAACTCCTCTGCTGCTTCATTTGCTGGAAAATTACTCCACTTTGGACATGGCTATTTCTCATCTTCATCATCATACCTGAGGACCAATTGAAACTGAGCATACTCTCAGTTCTCCCTATTTACAACTTTTATTAGCATATCTGCAGGATTCTGGATAGTGTGTATCTTTTACAGCTTCAATTGTCCATCTTCCAACACTGACCGTATGAAATGGTACTTGAGTTGTATGTGTTTAGTCCTGGAATGAAATGTTGAGTTCTTTGCAAGATGAATGGCACTTTGGCTGTCACTGTATAACATGCCCATCTCATGCGTCTTACCCAATTCATCCATAAACCTTTGTAACCAAATCATTTCTTTACTAGTCTCTGTAGCAGCAACATACTTTGCTTTTGTTGTTGAAAGTGAAACAACACTTTGGATTTTTGAAACCCAACTGGCAATTGTTTCACCTACAGTGAATACATACCCTATAGTGCTCCTCTTGTTATCTCTATCACCTGCCATATCTGCATCAACATATCCCTGTAGAGAAATGTTTGAACCACGAAAGCATAATGCTTGATTTGTGGTACCTCTTAAATATCTAAGAATCCATTTCACTGCCATCCAATGTTCTTTTCATGGATTGTTCATGTACCTGCTTACAACTCCCACTGCATGTGCAATATCAGGCCTTATGCAGACTATTGCATACATTAAGCTTCCAACTGCTTATGCATATTGAAATTTAGACATATAATCCATTTCTTCTTGGGTCTTGGGGCACATCTCCTTACTAAATTTGAATGGCTAGCCAAAGGTGCACTAACTGGTTTTGCATTCTACATATTAAATCTTTTCAACACCTTTTGTATGTACTTATTTGAGACAATGTTAATTTGTGATTTTTCCTATCTCTAGTTATTCTCATACAAAGGATTTGTTTTGCAGCTCCCAAATCCTTCATTGCAAATGAATTTGCCAATTTTCTTTTGAGCACATTTATTCCTACATGTTAGACCCTGCAACAAGCATGTCATCTACATACAATAACAATATAATATAGCTGCCATCATTTTCCTTTTTCAGATAAACACAATGATCAGAGTGGCATCTAGTATAACCTTGTTCAGACATAAACCTTTCAAATTGTAGATACCACTTCCTTGGAGCTCGTTTTAAGCCATACAAGCTCTTCTTTAACCTGCACACTAATTTTTCTTTCCCTTTGACCTCATATCCTTGTGGTTGTTTTATATAGATCTCTTCCTCCAAATCTCCATGGAGAAATGTTGTCTTTACATCTAACTGTTCAAGATGAAAATCTTCCGCTGCTACAAGACTTAAAATAGTTATGATTGAAGTCATCTTAACAATAGGAGAAAATATTTCATCAAAATCAATACCTTTCTTCTATGCAAACCCCTTCAACACAAGTCTATCTTTATACCTCTATTTTCCTCCATCTTCTTCCTTCAGCCTATAAACCCATTTATTCTACAATGTTGTTTTACCTGCAGGCAACCTGACTAAGTCCCAAGTCTAGTTATGGATTAAGGATTCCATCTCTTCTTTCATGGCTAACTCCCACTTCTTCCTGGTTTCGACCTGCATTGCTTCTTCATAACATTTGGGTTCACCAGAATCAGTCAACAATAAATAATATAATGAAGGAGAGTATCGTTCAAGGGATCTACTTATCCTGGTAGATGTTCTGACACCACTTTCAGGTGTTTGAGGTGCTTGTTGTTGTTTTGGTGGTTATTGTTGTTGTGGTTGTTGATTATTATTATTTTCAGGCACCTTTACTTTTTCTGTGGTCTCATCAAGAACTGTGTATTCTTTGTTTTCTTTTTCCTGTTTCTTTTCCTAGAACTGATTCTTATACAAGACCTTTTCATTGAATATTACATCTCTGCTCCTAATGATTTTTTTATTTTCATAATCATATAAGCGATAACCAAAATCATTAGTACCATATCCAATAAAGGTACATTTCTTCGATTTTGCCTCAAGTTTTGTTATATTTTCTTTATTAATATGGACAAAGGCCTCACAACCAAAAGGCTTTAAAAAAGAGTAGTTTACCTTTTTACCTGTCCATACCTCCTCTCGTATACCACCATCCAAGGAACATAAAGGCCCTATGTTTATTAGATAAACAACAGTATCTACATCATCTGCCCAAAATTGTAAAGGCAATCCTACATGCAATCTCATGCACCTTGCACGCTCCATGATTGTTCTGTTCATCCTTTCTGACACACCATTTTCTTGTGGTGTTCTTGGAACTGTCTTATATTAGTGAATTCCATGCTCTGAACAGTACCTATCAAACTCTTTACTGCAATATTCACCTCCATTGTCTGATCTTAGACACTGGCAACTTATTTCATGTCTCAATCTCAACCAAAGATTTCCATTTCTTGAAAGTATCAAATACATCAAATTTATTCTGAATACAATAAATCCAAGTTTTTCTAGTTGCATCATCAATAAAAGTAACATAATAACGACAGTCGAGGAAAGATGATACCTGAGAAGGTCCCCATACATCTGTATGCACAAGCTCTAATTTTTCGCTCTTCTTTTCTTTCCCAACTCTAAGAAATTTGACTCTCTTCTGTTTTCCATAAATACAATTCTCACATAAATCCAAATCAATATTCTTCAAACCCGGTAACAATTTTCTTGAGTGAAGAATCTTCATCCCCTTCTCACTCATGTGTCCAAGCCTATGATGCCATAATGTTGCATCTGCTCCTTTGAAAGTTAAATCATTAACAGAGTTAGAAATACCATTTCATAAATACAATGTACCAACCTTTTCACCTTTTTCTATTACTAAGGCTCCTTTAGTGACCTTCCAAGTTTTATATGTGAAAATTGTCACGCAACCTTCACTACCTAACTGCCCTATTGAAATCATATTTTTCTTCAGATCTAGAACATGCCTTACCTCCTTTAATATCCATTGGTTTCCATTCTGTTGTTTTACAATAACTTTACCCATTCCAAAAAATTTATAGGGTTTATCATAACCCAAACAAACTTGTCCAAAATCTCCTTGATCATAGTCATGAAAATATTTCTTATCAGGTGTGGCATGGAATGAGGCCCCTAAATCTACCACCTAGGAATCAGTAACATTTTCTAAAGAAAGAATCAAAGCATCTTGTAACACATCACCTGTCACATTTGCTTCATGATTGTTTTCTTGTTGTGTGTCTCCTTCTTTTCCCTTCCTAGATCTACAATCTTTCTTCAAGTGTCCTTTCTTTCCACATTTCCAGCACACTATCCCCGATTTGGACTTGGATCTTCCTTTCTTTGATTTACTGTGATATCCTGAGCTCTTTACTCTTTCCATTTTTCTTCCCCTAGTATTTTCACTCAAAGCATTACCCGATGTCTCACCAGAGCTTTTCCGTCACATTTCCTTGCTAAAAATAGCACCAACAACATCATCAAACTTTAAAGTAATAGATCCAGAGATAGAGTTACTAATGACCATAACTAAATCATTTGAACTTTTTGGCAATGAGCACAGAAACAACAGAGCCCTAACTTCATCATAAAATTTTACCCCTACAAAACTTAACTAACTGGTAACCATATTAAAATCATTTAAATGGTCAGCAACAGATCCACCTTCTGACATATTCATATTAAATAAAATTTTCATAATAAATACCTTATTTGAGGCTGAGGGTTTTTCATATAGTTTCACCAATTCCTTAATTAAACCCTTTGTTGTTGTTTCCTTCGAAATATTAAAGGATACCGACGCTGCGAGGCACAACCGTACTGTTCCAAGTGCCTTTCTATTGAGAATCTCCCATTATGCGTCTGTCATACTTGTTGGTTTCTTTGTTTTTCCGCTCAATGGTAGGTATAGATCTTTCTGATACAGATAATTTTCCATCTGCATCTTCCATGATGGGTATTTTTGACCATTAAAATTCTCGATCCTAAATTTACCATCTTCCGCCATTGCTCCCACTCGAACCAGGAACCCTTCTCTCCTATGAGTTTATCAGCCAAATAGACCTTCGACTTTGATACTAGTTGTTAGAAAATTATATATTGCAGAGCAATGCAACACATAAAATCTGTGGAAACACAAACACATAAAACATATAAAACAAGAGAGACAGAGATATACATGGTTCACCCAATCTGGGCTACGTCCACCCCGAACAGCCAGTCCTTCCTTTCTATTGTCCATAAAAATGAAGAGACACAACCTACAGCAGATCCGTTGCAATATCCTATATTCTCTCTCACAGTCTCAGTTTCTATTTCTCGCTCATAATAATCATACAACACACAGCCGCAATACAATTCCCTTATATAAAACGAGGGGTTGCCTTCTAGGGAAAAAAAACCTAAATTAAACATGACTTCTACTGTCATATCATCCGCCTAATGAGTGGCCCAGATTAACTATAAATTACAATAGTTTTATCCCCCCCTGGACCCCCTAGGCAGCTGCCCCCCCAGGCAGCGTTCAATGACGAGCGGCGTTGTTGCACCGTTAAGAAAAGGGGTCCAATGTTGTGATACATATAAAGAAAGAAGATAATCGGGCTCCACGTCCAACACAAAGTTGAGTGGGGTGGTCTCTGGATTTTTCACAAGGCCTAGGAATCTTGGGATGGGATACATGGTAAAGCTTGGATGTGAACATCTCGATTGAGCCTAGGAATCTCTTGACCAGTGATGGAAGGATACACAGTAAATCTCAGTGGTGGTACCCTTGATTGGGCCTAGGAATCACGAGTTTGGATACACGGTAAATCCCAAAGGGTGGAGACCTCATAGGCCTAGGAATCCCTTGACCGGAAATAAAGGGATACATGGTAAAGTTGATAGGTTGAGATGGAAAAATTCCTCACGATTTAGGTGCAGAGATCTGGTGGAATCCATGCTTGTTTATGCCCTAGTGATCTGGTGAAGATTGCGGTAAGTTTGGTTCTATTGATGAAGGTGAGGTGGTTTAGCCTCAAGAAGCTCTGGTTGGTTCTTTTGGTTTTAAGTCCCACATTCATGCTTGGAATATGGCATGGGGGAAATTGGCTAAAGAGAGACTTGGCTCAGCCAATCTATGGTTGGGTGGAACATGGTAGTCCCATACTAGGTTGGCCTTTTCATTTTTCAATAAGAGTTTATCCTATTTGGTATTTTATGTGCAAATGTATTGGTTTATATGTGGATTTTATGGTTGTTGTATCCTTATTATTTATGTTGGTTATATGATGGTTATGAGCATGTTTTATGATAGTGATGATGTATGTCTCTCATCATGTTTTGATTTGTAAATGAATGAGAAATGAATATATGACCTAATATATATATGATAATGAAGCTAATGATATAAGGCATTAGTGCTTCTTAGCAATTCTCAGATAAGTATGAGACCCCTATGCTCACATCTGTTGTTTAAACTTGCAAAATTCATATTTGTGACATGTTTGACGAAATGCATGTCATGGCTAGTGTTGATTTATGGTAGCATCGGATGTGCTCTAGCCTTGTAACTTTGTATATAGGCTAGGACACATGTATTCCAAAAAACCCAGAAATGGTTATGGAAAATTCCACTTAGAGATGGTTTAAATTAATTAATCGTTTTTTAATGTTTTCCTAAGTCTAAACTTAGGGAAACTGATTAATTAAATGGTATTAACTAAACTAAGTGCGAATATTCTAGATAAAGTCATGGATCACCTCTAAGTAAATCTTAGCCCTTGATTATGTTTTAATCTTGGCCGTTGAAGGGTCAATGGAAGAATATAAGAAGGAGGGTGAGGGACCTATAGAAAAACACATTGAGCACATTGAGCATTTGGCATTTTCGAGTTTGTGTGAGGAGACACAACTTTTGGTCAGAATCGAATCACTAGGGCAGGGTATCTAAGTGATGTTGATTCAGTGATCATATTCAAAGAGGGGCAGACGCAGAAACTGGTTTGGAGGACCAGGAGTGAATTTTAGAGAGAGGCAGCAGTGACGCAGAGAGAGACAGCGCAGTCACCTAGAGGGGTGACGCAGTTCCTTAAGGAACTCACGCAGAAGTGACTTAATTTTTCTTTGATCTAGTTCGGAGATAGTTGGGAGCTGGGGTTTCTGAGCCAAGAGGGCCAAAATCCAGTTTTGGATCAGCTTAGATCATTTGTTGAGTAGAGCTGACACAGTTCCAAATCTTTCCCAGGTAGGCTTACGTATTTCCAATGTAGGCATCAAACAGAGGCAAAGAGGGGGCCTAACCAGCGCTGTTCAGATCAGTCAGGGATTTGCAGAGTGAGGTATATCTCGTAATTTCATTAGCTGTTATATTATCCTGAAGGGTGAGTTGGATATTGGCACCCTAGTTGTACTCAATATTCTGCTGCTTAATAATATAAAACCCTCAGATCTGCTACACCAGTTTTCCCAAGTTGGGTTTTTCTGGGGACTTAGTCCAAAAATAATTGTGTCAAATGTGGTTTGTTTTTCATTGCATTTTGTTCAGTTTGTTTCAGCAATTAGATTTATTCTGCATCATTATTTGTGTAGACTACTTGAGTAATTACTTCGGTATTTCAATGTAATGAAATAATTATCAAAATAATAAGAGAAGTAATTCATACCTGTTGCAGTAGGAATCCAGATTTAGGATTTTTCACAACTATTAGGGGTCCAGTCAAATATTTGTTCAAATAATTGCATTTGTATCATTATTCCGCTGTTATATTTCATTCCTGGAAGTTTCATGGAGTTCTGGATAGTGACCTAGGTCCTAGCCCTGAAATTTATCCTTAAATTTTGTAGTCGTTGGCACAATACTGGTAGAAAAAGGCTGCAATCACACTCATGCGGGCTCATGGGAGCGACTAGGGCTCTTAGTCGCTTGGAGGGCTTGGCAAGGGAGCGACTGGGGGATTAATGTAGCAAAAAGTTAGTTTGTCTCAGGGGCTAGTCACTTGAAAGGTTTGGATGGCTCTTGGGGATTATGTTACAAGTGTAGAAGGTATGTATTTTTGTGTTCTATCAATTCCACTTCCTTAACTGACACATAGAGAGTTTAATCATATCACAGTAGCCTCTTGTCACATGTTTACCCCAGTTGGATGGTTACTTGGGTAGATGTGGAAGGAGGGTGTTACAGAGTGATATCAGAGCATGGCTCACCCCTCATACTAGATGGGCAGTGTGTTGGTCATGCGTTCATGTCGGTTACATATGTGTTCCTTATGCTTATGGTCCATGTGCTTGTTTCATATGCATGGTTTTGGTCATGGTTGCAGTGATGTTTCCATGTGGAGGTTGATGAGGTTGTTGTGGAATGTGTCATCATGAGTGTATCAATGGTTATGTGTTGTTTATGCATGTCAAGTGCTTATGTGTTTTCATGTGTACATTGGTACAATTTTTTGTTGTCATGCATGAGATCATGGTATGTGAAATATATGGTTGTGCATTAATTATTGGACTATGGATGGAATGAGGTTTATATGTTGTTTTATCTATATGCTACATATTCACATATTGTTAAGATTATGTTTATACATGTATTACGCTGATTGGTTTATCTTGCACTAGATATCCTCGCTGAATGATGCTAAGGTACGTTGTTTTATTTTATGATTTGGTTAAGCTAACATAGTATGACTGGAAGGAAGAAATCAAGATGACTAGAAATATGGTAGAATACAAACATTATTCTTATGAATCAGATGAGAAATATGGTGTTGGGCACTCTTCTGACTTAGCAGACACGTTGAGGAGTTTTAAGGAGGAAATAAGGACTTGCAAAGAAAATAATGATAGAATCATGCAGGCACGGGAAAACAAACAGAAATCAATGCAGTAATTCTTCAAAGTTTGTAAGAGTTGCAGAGACAAGGACCACTCTGGATTAGATATGGATAGGAGGATGGGACTAATGGGGCATATGGCAGTAGGTCTCATGGTGGTAATAGGGCAAATAGAATTGACACAATCAGGGATGGTATATTTTTGGATACTCTGTATAGGAGAGGTGATGGACATAGGTACTACTCTAGTTCAGGTTCTGACAGGAAATATGATTGTCATCTTTATCACACTTACAAGAGGAGTGATAGGGGTTACTTTCCAAATGAGTTTAAGAAAGCTAATTAGCCTACCTTCGATGGAGATTTGAAGAAGCCAGAGGATGCAGAGGCTTAGTTACTTTGCAGGAAGAAATTATTTGAGTTGCATAATTATACAGATAATATGAAGTCTAGAGTAGCTAGCTTCAGCCTAAAATGTAAAGAGGATATATGGTGGGAATATGTGAAGTGGTTCAGAGAAATCAGGACATAAGATTTGATTTGGCATGAATTCAAGATACTTTTCAGAAATAATTACTTATCAGAAAGGTACTACGACAGCAAAGTCAAGGAATTCTATGAGCTTAAAATGGGATCGATGACAAATGAGGAGTATACGACTAAGTTCCTAGAGCTATTGAGGTATGTACCATATCTTAAGGATGAAAAGACTAAATTTTAGAGGTTTTGCATTGGATTTCCATTAGCATTAAGAGATTGGGTTGAGTGTGATGAGCCTCGGTCACTTGAGAAATTTATTTGGAAATTAAAGCATTTCTATGAACAATCAAAGTGTAAGATAGAATCTCATGAATGATGGAAAGGGAAAGATAAAGGTAAAGGTAAGTGGAAGCCGAAAAGAATAAGGCTTTATAATGCATAAGATAAAGAAAATGTTGCACCCTACAAGAAGTTCAATGTAGCTAGACAGGGACATGGGTCACAGCGTGGAGGGAAACAGAATAGAGGTGATGTAATTGGACGATTGGAATGTTGGATATGTGGTAAGGAGAATCTCAAGAGAGATTGTTCGCAGTATCAGGGTGGTAGGCCTTAGATCTATAGTGCAAAGGAGGCACAAACTATTGGGGATTTTGGGCAGAGCATTCCTCGTATCTATGCAGTGCTGGATAATAGACAGGCAGGTCATCATGCATGTATCATTGAGATGGATGGTAAGCTTTGTGATCAATTTTTTTATATTTTGATTGACCATGGATCTAACTATAGTTATGTTAACCCTGACTTTATGGATAAGTTTGGTTTGAATAAAGAAGTACATGCAGAATCTTGGTTAGTGTTGTTGGATATAGGTACAAAGAAGAGAATTCATCATTGGGTAATTTTTTTTGCATTTGAACTGAATGGTATGCCTACATCGACACATTTTAAAGTATTTTCATTGGGATCCTATAATATGTTGTTGGGTATGGACTTGTTGTATCTTCACAGGACTAAGGTAGATTGTTATGACAAATCCATTGAGTTTTTGGATGACAATGGAGAATAGAGAATCTTACAGGGTAAGAAGAAAGAAAAATTAGTTAGGATGGTGACAACTATGTAGGAAAAGCGTAGTCACAGAAAAGGGTGTGTGTTATTGCAGTGCACATTTCTAGTGATAAAGTTAAGGAGGATGAGGATGCAGAGATATTGAGCAGGTACACGATCTTACAGCAATTTCTAGATGTGTTTCCAGCAGATATCAAATATTTTCTACCTCGTAGAGAAGTAGAATTATCCATTGAGTTGGCACTAGGGTAGCACCAACATCAAATACATTGTACAGGATAAGCACTCCAAAGTTAGTAGAGTTGAAGTTGCAGTTGAAAGAAATGCTTGACAAGGGATACATTAGGCCAAGTGTATCACCTTAGAGTGCACTAGTATTGTTTGTGAAGAAGAAGGATGGTACTCTCAGGTTATCCATCGATTACGGATAGTTGAACAAGGTTACCATCAAGAACAAGTATTAGTTTCTTAGGATTGATGAATTATTTGATCAACTAAACGGAGCAACAGTGTTCTCAAATATTGATTTGAGATCCAGATATCATCAAGTACGCATCAAGGAAGAGGACATTTACAAGATATCTTTCTAAACTAGGTATGAACATTATGAGTTTGTTGTAGTTCCATTTGGTTTGACTAATGCTACAACTACTTTCATGTGCTTGATGAATAGTGTGTTGCATCTTTATTTGGACAAGTTTGTTATTGTGTTCATTAATGATATATTAGTATATTCTATAAACGAATAAGAACATGTTGAACACTTAGCAACATTATTGAGATTGTTGAGAGAGCATCTGTTGTATGTTAAGCTTAGCAAGTGTAGTTTCTTTCAGATAGAGGTACATTACTTAGGACATGTGGTTTCCAAGAAAGGCATAGCAATGGATCTAGAAAAGATAAGGGCTATCATGGAGTGGGAAGCCCCTAGAAATGTGGATGAAGTAAGATCATTCATGGGGCTAGCAGGCTACTATAGGTGGTCATCTTGAACTTCTCTCACATTGCATATCTTATTACATCACTACAGAGGAAAGGTGAGAAATTTGAATGGACAGAGGAATGTGCAACAAATTTTGAACAGTTGAAGCAATTTTTGACAAATGCTCCAATGTTAAAGATCACAGACTCGGAAAAAGAGTTTGAAGTGTGTATAGATGCTTGAAAGGGAGGGCTTGGTGGAGTCCTTATGCAGGAAGGACGGGTGGTTTGTTATGAGTCACGAAAACTGAATGAGCATGAGCCTAACTATCTGACACATGATCTTGAGTTAGCAGTGGTCATTCATGCATTGAAGATGTGGAGGCACTATCTTCTTGGTAGGAGGTTTGTACTAATGAGTGATCACAGTGGGTTGAGATTTTTATTTGACTAGCCACATATAAATGTCAGGCAAGCTAGATGGTTGGCCATGATCAATGAGTTTGAATATGAGATTAGATACATCCAGGGAAAAGAGAATAGGGTTGCATATGCTCTTAGCAGGAAGGTACACGTGAATCATATAAAAGCTATGAGTTCTTATGGGATAGACTTACAAGATATGATTTTACAAGCAGTTCAACAGGATGATAGGTATAGAGGGCTTAACCATAGGTTACAACAGTGTACAGGTACAGGTATAGGTATTGGTACATGTACGGTACAGGTGCACAGGATGCTGACTATCATCTCTCAACATATGGATTGATGAGATTTAGGGACAGAATATATGTGCCAAATAGTAGTGAGCTCAAGAATATTATCTTGAGGGGGTTTCATGTGAAACCATATTTAGGTCATCCAGGATACCAGAAGACATTAACATCAGTGAAGAAGTTGTATTATTGGCTGAATCTAAGATATTTGGACTGTCAGTAGGTAAAGGCGGAGTGTAATCATCCAAGTGGAATACTAAAGCCGATTGCGATTCCAGAGTGGAAATGGGAGGTCATTTCCATGGATTTCATTACAGGTTTTATGAGGATATCTAGACAGCACGATTCCATCATGGTTGTGGTGGACAAATTGACTAAGGTGGCACACTTTATTCTAGTAAATACTACGTAATCATCCAGTGATGTGGCACAGGTGTTCATCAAAGATGTGGTCAGATTGCAGGGTTTTCCAAAGAATATTGTGTCAGATAGGGATGAAAAGTTCACTTCCAAGTTTTGGAAGGAGTTGTTTGCAGGTTTAGGTACATAGTTGGCCTTCAGTACATCTTATCATCTACAGATAGATGGACATACTGGGAGAGTCAACAGGATATTGGAGAACATGTTTAGGATGTATGTGATACATTATCAAAGGAGATGAGATGAGTACCTTCCATTAGTTGAGTTTCTTACAATAATGGTTACTAGGAGTCACTCGGGATGAGTTTTTTAAGGCATTGTACAGGCGGAGTTATAATACTCCCATCAGTGGGAGTGATCTAGTTAACAGGGTGTTGATTGGATCGGACATGTTGGCAGAAATGGAATAGGAAATTAAGGTAATCAAGAAAAATATGAAACAAGCATAGGATAGCCAGAATATTTATGTAGATCGAAACGGGTTGTTTAAGGAGTTTCAGGTTAGGGAGTAGGTGTACTTTTGCATCAATTCAAAGAATTTCTCCTTGTGGATTAGATCGTGTGCCAAGCTGGAACCTCAGTTTTATGGACCTTTCAATATTATTGAAAGGACTGGGCTAGTAGCCTATTGACTTGCACTGCCTCCGACAATGAAAGTCCATGATGTTTTCCATGTGTAATTGCTTAATAAGTATGTTAAATATGTTGATCATGTGATTGGATGGTTTGTATTGTAGCTGGAGCTAGAAGGAGGATTCCAATCGGAACCATAGTGTGTATTGCGGAGAAAGATGCTCATGCTCCGGAACCGAGAAATCGAGCAGGTTAAAGTGCACTAGAAGCACTTTGGGCCCTGTTATACGGAATTCTAATCTACGAATAAACTAGAGTTCCCTGAGTGTGGTGTTCCTACACTCAAAACAACTGAATAAAGAGAAATATTATCTTCTCTAAGACAAATAGATATACATAATGGAAAGAGACCTACTTGTGATCCTTCGCTCTCGTTCTTCTTCTTTTGTTGTTGTCGTCACTCTCAATCCAACTAAATTCGCTAGATTGATATCTACAATCAAAGACAAAAGAGAGAAAAAAACATATAAATATACAATATCTATCTATCTTAAACAAATCGAACCGATTAAATATGAGAATAAATACACATGAGAATACATTGACAAGATATAAGCGCATATATGAGAGAAAGAACGAATATCATTATTAAGAAAGTAGGAGGAGAATATTACAACCAATTGATCTATTCATCATCAACTTGCTCCAACTTCATTCCATCCTCATCACACCAAGCATCATCTCAACAGGCTAACAGTACTTTAGCTCTCATCAATTGAGAATCCAATAGCATAACACTACACAAATTTCTTCCTCCCTAGCACTTAGATGAGTGCTCAATTTATAGGGAAATTGTAGGTAGTTTCTCAATAAATGGAATTGAATGGATTTCTAACAATAGATGAGACATGTTTCCAGGTTCAAAGGTGATGGATGAAAACATGTATTCGAAGTATGACACCTATGAGCTCTTCTAGAAGGCACTGGACATGTGGAGATTCCTCGAACAATGATGATTTCGCTCCCAGGAGATCAACGCACCCTTAAGTGTTGGGAAGTTCTTTGCAGAGCACCCTTACATGGGGATACGTGCTTTAAAATGCACTTAGGCCCATTCAGAGGAGATTTGATGAGTCAATGGGTCATTTTAACTATACTCCAAACATTAGAAATCTCATGAATTAAAGCCATTAGTGGAATGAATTCTCTTAGGGCATGTAGCAACTGAATTAGGGGATGATAGACCCTGTTTGTATTGAACTAGGGGATGATAGACCCTATTGATACTGGTCTTGGGGGATGATGCCCAAATTGACCTGTAACAGCTGCCCCTAAAGCATGAGGTCAAAATAATGATAATATTTGGATGAGATGCTTTATGATGTGATGAGTAGGATCTGAAGCGGACAGTGGGCCTGCATCAATTTGCAATACATTTCATCATGATATCTTGTACATCTTGGACATGAGTTGTTGAGGGAGGCATACCCATGCTCAGCACCTAAACTATCATAACACGTACATAAATCATAAAGTCATCTACAGATATAGACATGCCTACACATATAGGCCCATGATCGGATGACCATCTATATGTAAAGCCATCATACGGATGATGTAGTACAATTCTTGAAATCACAGCCTGGATGGATGAAACTAGATCCAGGATCTTCTATCTCATTTACTTGATTGTTCAAGTACAATTCTAACCATGCGAATATGTGATCTGAAGTCAAACATGGGAAGACATCATCTGATTACTAGTCGTTGATGTAAGTCGTTAACAGACGCAAGATAAACCACCGTTGATGTTAATGGTTCTCAAGGTACTGTAGTACAATTTTCAAGGTGTGAATAGATGATTTGATGTCGAATTTCAAACAAAATATTTCGCTCGAAGGTTTGATGATGTCAACCTGTTTCTGGAAGCGAAAAACCTATCGTTGATGTAAGAAATATCCAAGGCACTAGAAAGATGTTTCTAAGTTAATTTCCTAGATGATTAGTTGATGCCAATAAGAACCAACTTTATCATGAAAAGGGAGTAATGATTTTGGAGACAAAATGTGACTTGATGAAGCAATGTTCAGGGATGGTGGTCATGAAAATGAAGGTTTATGAGTATTGCAGAAGATGAGGAATTACTGGATGACTTCTCTTGAACATATCGGTGACACTAAAATGAGTTGGCACTATTGACCCAAAACCGAAGTGATGGATGGTATGATAGACCATAGGTATGATAGACCGTCAAGAAGATTACCCAACCCAAATCCACGGAGATGAAGTGAAAGTGTCATGTTCAAGAGTAACCTACTAACATAAAGTGTTTTGTTCTTTTTCCAAAATTTCCCCCAATCATTGATGACCAGTACCTCTTTATTTTTTAACAAGATTGAGGAGGGTAACTTATGCTTGATCTATAATTCAACCCTTTGGGTGAATCCATCTCTATTTGATGATTTAACGAGTCTAGCGATAATGAAACTCGATCTTTCCATGATCGGACAAGTTCATCACTATTTGATGATTTAACGAGTCTAACGACAGTGAAAACTCGGTCCTTTTTCATGTTTGGAGAGTTTTAAAAAGGGAATAAAATAAAACCTCTTATCCATGTTCGACCAAGGTGTTCATTTTTTGTAAATAATCTATCTCAATCTGGAAAAGGGTTAAACTTATACTGAGTAGATGTCGTTTCATTTCCTTTTACAAGCTCGAAAAGAGAAGTGCTCAGCAATATTTTCACATTATCGGAGTCTGAAAAGAGCTAAAGAAGACTCCAGGGGGGTTCCTTTTTCATGTTTATCAAAGCTCGAAAAAAGTGGATAAAAGTATTATTTGTGGTCAAATCATTTTTCAATAATTGTGCACTTCAAACTCACTATATCAATTGTAAACATGTTCAAAGAACCATCAAAAAAATTAAAAATACTTGTTTCATATAAAAATGAACAAAAACTATAGTAGCATCATTAAATATCATTAAAATAATCAAAATTACTAATAAAATAAGTTTTTATCATTCCATAGTTACCATTTGAAATTTAGGAGCTCCGAACCTGTTTTTCCCTTGAACTTCAGCGATTGATTGCAACAGTTTTAGTGGACGATTCCTCACGTTGTTTGATCCAGGTTGGAGATCTGAACGCTCTCTTTCTTTTAGTATCATTTTTGTTTCATTTCATGGTAAATTTTTAGATTTTTGAGCCCCTTAGGGTAAATATACAACGCTCTCAGGGAAACGCACCATTAAATGTCAAACAGTGCATTGTAGAGCACTGAGATTGAAGTCTGGATGCTTTGCAACGCTATGTCCATTGACTAGAGGTGCGTTGGGTGCATTTCCAAAATTTGTTTCTTGTTGTGTGCTCAAAAACTTCCTATTTTTTTACATTAAATGGATCCTAATGAAGCTTATGGTTGGCTTTCAGGTATTGATTGGATCAAAATGACCATTACATGGCGAGAAAGAGAACATGAAGAACAAGACATGATTTCCCTAAATGATCTGGGTACTATAAGAGACCTCAGGGTTTGTGGCTTGCTTAAGTACTTCAAATTATCAAGGATGAGACAACATCTTGATCTATTGGAGTTCTTAGTTCGTTCATGGGATCCAGCATTGCAGGATTTTCACATTGGGGACAAAGTGCTCCCAATATTGGTTGAGGAAGTTTACTTTCTTACTGGATTATCGAGACGTGGTTCTCCTATTTCCCTTGTGGGATCTACTCTTGGAGGAGATACAGTGAAGGATTACATACGGCAGTATTGTCAGCCAGGTACTGAACCTAGAAAATATGGAAAGACAAACATTCGTGATGTGTATGATTTTCCTTGGATAAGTATCCTTTTCACTATTGAAAAATTTGTTGGTTCTATGACACTACATGTTGCAAATCGTTCATACATGCAGTATGCTCTTGAGTGTCTCGAACCGACAGTGTTCAACTGGGCTGAAGCAGTACTCTTTCAAATGAAAGAAAAGTTGATTAAAGCAAAGGATGGCAGGTTGAAGAATTCCAGTAATGGATCGATCTTGATTTCCTTTATTTTAGAGCAAGTTCCATTGATGCAGCTGCAACATGTGACACTAAGCATATCCGTTCCTAGAGATCCTCGGATGCAGAGATGGGTCAAATTGATGGCTAGACATGCTGGTCAATCGACCACCATATTCTCTACTACATTATTTTCCTGGTTCCGACGATATATTATCGCCATAGAGGACTATCTGTACACAGGTGTAGATTTCCGTGGAGATCCAAATTTGATTTTACCAGATGGCGCTCAATTGGATGCAATGAGTAAAAATGTTTTGACCGTGTTTTTTATTTTTAAGGTTTCTACATGTTTTTTCTATTTTTTATGTTTTCCAAGACTAAATTAATTTTTTTATGTACACAGATGTGGGTCACGTTCAACCAGTGGGTCGACCAAAGTAGGCAGTAGATGAACCAGCAAAGAGGACTATCGGGAGAGAAGTCCTTTTGGAATTTGGATTTGACCGAGACTCTCACTGAGTTGTAGCAGCACATCAAGGGATTGACTCTTGGGATATCGAATGTCTGGATCGAGGATTTACTTATGAGGCTGCAGCACCATACTATTGGTGTTCCTAACCGTTGGATGAGGTTACTGCGTAGGATAGATAGAGAAGTTGCTTGTTATCATGAGTATCACTAGTTTTGCTTTTGACATTTTTGCATACATTTTGAGGTCATATGACCAATATGTCTTGGGTACAAATTTTGTAAAAACCTAAACTATCTATCTATTTTCTTTCAATGTTTTCCTATGTTTAATGCGCAATCCTATTCAATTGTATGATGTGAATTGAAAATGTGTCTTTACATGTTTTACAAATTTATTTTTAAAACATAATTCGCTAGGGAATCAGTTAATGTGTTCAAATTTCTGGAAATGTGTTGATATTGAATGTAATCAAAATTTATTTCCAAAAGTATAACTCTAAGGAACATACGATGAATTACTGTATTTCGGATGGTATAGATGCTATTAAGTTGCATTATGACAATTTGTGAGTCTAACCTAATGATGATGCGGTTAATGCCAAGTGAAATGGCATTAGAGATAAGTTCGATCAACGCGCTATACTCAGCGATATTTTTTGTTGATCGACCAATAAAAATCCCTTGAAAACTCACTAACTTGCCACTTGGAGCGAAAATGGCCCATGTTGTAGAGGATAGGTTATGCGTAATATGACTAGCACCATCGGCGTACCCAACGAATGGTTCCAAAGATTTAGTCATCTACGATGACATGTAAAGTGGATTACTAACTTCAAGAAAGCTCTAAAAAACAAACTAAGACAATTAATGCAATCAAATAATATACATAATATGATACAAAATTTTACTATGATCAGTTAAAAATAGTAACATTTAAGATACAGCCCATTTCAAGGTTGCGCCAACGGAATTCCATCATAATCAACTAACTCGTAGGTGCCCTTAGCCAGAACTCTTTTGACAATGTAGGGGCCATGCCATAGTGGCTCAAATTTTCCTGCTCCTATAAAATCAACTTCCTGATCATAAAGCAAGACCAGGTCTCCCTCTGAGAAGATGCGAGCCTTGACACTATAACCATATTGCGCCTTGATTCGTCTCTTATGAGCTTCGTTGGCCAACGAGGATTCACGACGCGTTTCATCTAGATGGATGACGTTTAAAAGACGCGCTTCTTCATTAGAGGTGTCAGGTAACAATTCAATAGTGAGTTTTAATGACGGAATTTCACATTGCATTGGTAAGATAGCTTCTAGACCATACACTAACTGAAAGGGAGTAAATCTGGTCGCATTTCTCACCGAGGTTCGATATGCCCATAAAGCCGAGTACAAGATTAAATGCCAATTTCCTTTATGAACACCTATCATTCGTTGAAGCATTCGCTTAAGGATCTTGTTAATGGCTTCAAATTGTCCATTAGATTGCGGATAATAATGGGTAGAACTATCATGTGACAGTCCTAATTTGGAAATCAACTCATTCATCATGTTATTGCGAAAATTCTTACCATGATTTGTAACTATAGCTTGTGGTACACCAAATCGATAAACAACATGATTGAAAAAGAAAAATGTAGTTGTTTCGCCTGTGTTATGGAATGTAGGCATTGCTTCGGCCCACTTGGTAAAGTAGTCGACGGCGACAATAATATAACCATGCCCCCTGGCTAAACGAGGGTTGCAAGTCATGAAGTCAATGCCCCATTTTTCAAATGGTCCCACAGCGATGATAGGATGCATTGGTACTAGCGCCATGTGGATTTTACGATCAAATATTTGGCATGCATGAAAATTTCTAACCGTAAGAATACAGTCGCAGAATATGGTTGGCCAGAAGTAACTGGCGTGGAGAATCTTTGCGCGGTAGCATAACCAGAAAAATGTCCACCACAAGAACCAGCATGACAATCATTTAGAACTTTCTCGCCCTCCTCATGAGTGAGGCACCTTCTTAAAATCATATCGATGCCACGATGATAAATTTTATCGTCGACGATCAAATAATCTTTAGCTTGGTATCGGATACGTCGTTGTTGTGAGCGAGAGGCATCGGACTGGAAAAATTGGGTTTGGAGATAAATGATAAAATCCCCATACCAAGGGTCAAATGACCTAATCAGAAACAGAGACTCATCTACAATTGATGGTTCTGATGTCATTTCAGTACTATCAGAGGGAAGGTCGCAGAGAAGTTCAGCCAATACCAAAGACTTCTTTGACTTGGATTTGATGAATTCCAAATCAAATTCCTGCAAAATGATGATCCATTTTGAATATTTGACCCCCAGAAATTGACGTGACAGAATGTATTTCATAGGGTTTCAATCTGAAATGACAATGGTCTTTCGTAGCAGTATATAATGGCGAAATATTTGGACAGCTTAAACAGCCGCCAAGGCAAGATTTTCGACATATGAATACTTAAATTCCGTATTATTTAGATTATGACTCAAATAATATATCAGGTTTTTTCTATCCCATCTTATTCTTGGACTAAAACCATAGAAATGGTTGTATCTGCAATGGCGAGATACAGGAAATAATCACTCTGATAATTAGGGGGATACATTAATGACGCTCAGATCAGGGTATCTTTAAGAGCATCAAAAGAAGCTTATGAAACCTTATGCCAATGGAAGGGAATCCCCTTTTTCACAAGACGAGTAAATCCTTTAGCCATTACAGCGTAGTTGGGTATGAACCTCCTTTGGAAGTTAGCCTTTCCTTGAAGTCTCTGTAGCACTGAAGTAAGTTTGATGGCGCAGGAAAATCAAGAGTGGCTTGGACCTTCAATTGGTCAATTCGAATTCCATCTTTTGAGACTACGAATCCAAGAAAATGACCAGAACCAACACAAAACACACATTTGTGTGGATTGAGACATATCTTGTAGTGTCGGAAGCGTAGAAATATAACTCTCAGATGCGCCGAGTGATCAGTCCATTTTCGTGAATGCGTAGTTAAATCATCTAGATAAGGTTGAACAATGTGCTTAATATCATGGAACGCATAATCCATTTCTCTCTGAAATGTTGCCCCAATGTTCTTTAAACCAAATGGGAGTTTTCGATAAGAGAATGTACGCCAGGGACAGATAAATGTTGTCTTCTATTGGTCCCCTGGGCGAATATTGATTTGATTGTAACTAGAGAATCCATCCATGAGCGAAAATATTTCACAGCCGGCACATTCGTCAATAATTTGCTGGATAAAGGGAGTAGGATAATTGTCTTTTGAAAAAGAAAGATTAACATCTCGATAATCAACGCACACTCTGATTGTCCCTTGTTTCTTCGTGACAGGAACAATGTTGGAAACCCAATCAGTAAGCAGAATAGGGTAAATGAAACTAGCACGCAAAAAAATTTCAACTTCTACTTTAATGGCAGCAACCTTCTTCAGATGAACAGGATGAAGGTGTTGACATATCGGTCTGACATCAGGGTACATTTTAATAGTGTGTTCAACAATACTAGAATCTATGCCTAGCATTTCCTCATAATACCAAGCAAATACATCTCGGAATTCAAGAAAAAGAGAGCAATAAGTGTCGAGTTCGGATGTAGAACAAGACACGCTGACATGAATGTTTTCTACAACACCATTTTTGGTTGAAATATAAATAGAAATCGTTTCTTTAATATTTTATAGGTTTCGCTCAAATTTGATGGCATTAATTGGAACAGAATTCGAAAAGAAATCAGAGATCGTAGGTTGATATAGTTCACTAAGATTATCTTCGTTGTAATCTGGAAGATAGGAACGATGATGGTAATCATCCCATGGTTCTCCTTATGGCATCATGGCTTCCACAATGCTCTCATCAGTCAATAATGTGGATTAAAAAGGATCAGAAGGAGTACCAAAATCTAATGAACGATCGACCCAAACGATCGGCAACGATGAATCAAGATGCGTCGCCCAAGCCAAGAAAATTGATTGTTCTGCGAGCTCAATTAGGCTTGGTGGTAGAAATTCACCCAGCATATCAACTTCAGAATCATTGGTAATATTCCTTAAGCCAAATGAAGTGGAAGATATCATGTGGCAAGTCTCTATTTTTGAAATTTCCATCGATGTCACAGGTGGCGTTAATGAAAAGGTGCCCATTGGGGAAAAATCCTTTAATATTCCTACACCAATGTTTTGAAGTGCTAGTTGGGGTGTGTGAACTAACAGAATGCTTACATTTACCTGGGAACTAGAGGAAAATAAGGAGAGTTCATTAATGACTGTAATGGCACCTTTATGACAGAAGGCGATCATCCAAAAGTAAGTAGAGACAATCGCAATCATAGCGTAAACCCATGGCATTCCAAGTAAAATGTTGTAGTCAAGGGGTCCATCAAAAACCTCAACTTCAACAGTTACTATTTTTCCCCCTAGTTTGACATGCAGGTTATTGATAATACCACAAGGCTTATATGTACAACCATCAAAATCTTTCACATTGTAGGCGATTGAGATAAGCGAGGCGAGCCAAGTGACTTCCAGCAATTGAGAGACATAATACAAGTAGATTCTCCCTCATCAATAATAGTACGATGAACGAGGTGATTTAGAACATTTACTTGGATTGAAAATTCTAATTCGGATGGTAATTGTGGCACATAGCCCATGTGATTAAAGACTACAAGATTAGAATCTGTCGAGTCGATTCCATCAATTTCTGACAACAAAACTTGCTTTTGGGAGGGACAATTTTTGAGTACCTCAAGCGTAGACATAGTTGAAGGTGACTAAGCCAGATATTCAACTATATTTTAATTTTGAGTTGTGTGAGCTCGAGGATTGAACTTCGATTTGTGGACGACTCCCTTTGGTGGCTTTATCGTTAACTCTGCAATCACAGTTGGCAGAATTGATCCAGTGGACGGATTCGTGGTCAAGGTAGTAGGTTGATCAGTAGCCTGACTACCGTAATATTTATTTCGCATAGACACCAAAACATCAGTTTTTGGCTTTGTGGCAGATAGCATAAGAACTTGGGAACCAGAAGCAGGATCCGTAGTAACAATGTTTGTGTTCACATTCAGAAAAGGATTTTTCAACATAGCAGATGTAGGCAAAGTTTTAAGAAATTTTGAGACTTTGGAGCGATGAGGAAAATATCGAAAAAAGTGCTCCTCATTAAACATCAAACAAGGGTAATGAGGTTTCCCAAAATTTCCAGATTTTTGATCAGATGATCATTCCTACGGGGTTGAATTTTTATTTTTCTTTGCTTTCCCCTTTTTCTTGCTTCCAGTTTGCTTGTCACTTTTTCCTTTTTCAGATGACACGACATGTATTTCGAAAGAAGGTGTAGGATAATATGCAGTAGAGGTGTAATTTTTTGCAGAACCAATCATACCTTCGCTTGCATGAGAGTCCTTACCAGATGGAGGAGGAATAGTAAAATTTGATCGCGACGAGTTTGGAATTTTCTCATAGAGCGTGCTAGACTGAGTATAAATCAAATATAAGTACTAGGAACAAGTAATGACTTTCTCTTCAATGATGACGTCGCCTTTAGCTACATCTTTGGTGTTAGATGGCAGCAAGGACTTAATAAACCACTCAACCAAGAGCTGATCAAGAACAAATGTTTTGACCATTCGACGGCGACAACGCCACTCATGAATATGATTAGAAATGTGAGTAGCAGTTGTATGTTTAAAGTTGGTCAGCAGTTCCATTCTAGTTTCATATCATATGGGTAACTGTAAGTGGGTTAAAAAGGTAGTGTCTAAGGCAATGAAGTTATCAAATGAAGCTTGTGGTAATTCAATATACGACTTCGCAACCGAACAAGTAAGCGTACGCTGGAAAATACGTAGTCTAATGGAGTCATCTTTTAACGAGTTTAATGAGCACCACAAATGATAAGTCATAACATGTGTTGACGAGTCTTCTCCAGGGTTTCCATTGAATTTAGGAATATTTGAGGGTAATTTATGTGGTACACTGGCCACCAAGGAGAATAGCTGATGGGATCATTGGTAAGCCAATTTAAATCAGGTAATTCTAAAGTTGTGACAGAGGGCAACTATCGATTCAAGTCAGGTTGAGCATAACCATGATAGGATGGAATTGCTTGGGAAACAGGCCTTTGTGCACCAGCATAAGGAATTTTTTGTTGGTAACCTGGATAGGGGTTATTTTGATGACCAAACGCTTGAGGGATCTGTTGACCAAGACCTGGATAAGCTGGTTGTTGTTGGAATTGTTGTTTTTGAATTTGAGGTTGTGGCTACCAAGGAGATTTTCTGCCAATATTATAGCCCAATCTAGAATAGATTGGACCCGGTTGTGAATAGGTAAGACCGATAGGAGCCTGTGACATCCCATAAAAGGGTAATCCAGCCTGTGTTTGTAATATTCCAGATATAGGCGGTTGTTTTAAACCAGCTGAAGGAGGTGGAGTTTGGAGGCCCAAAACTTGAGGGTAATGGGTTGAAGGAACCACCTGAGATGGTTGAGGTACAACCAACTGAGCCTGTAAATGTGGTAATGAAGTATTAACAAGTGGGGTAGATGTAGTTGCAACAGTTGAACTGGTTGGTATGAATGCACAACCGTTTGTGGTTGAACATGCAAGATAGGCTGCCACTGGAAAATCGTCATTCTAATATTTCGGTGACCATAAAACGATGGAGTATTGTCAAATTGGGTGACCATAGTTTCCCCCCAGCATGAGGAGTATAATAAGATGGAATATATTGATCTCCAAATGGTGGGATTCCAGTCGATATTGAACTGGATGTAATGTACCCAGATGGACCAGCTTGATGTTGCACTGAAGATGTGTATAAAGGATCAAGTTGTTCAGTACTCATTGGAGATGTACCAGATAAGATACCAGAAGATGAAATGGGTGAATTCCATGGATTTAAGGAGGCACCATAGTAGGTTCCAGATAATTATTGGTAACCCGGTGGGATGGATGGACCACCATAAAGATGTGACTCGGGCGGCATGTTAAACATCAATGGAGTAGCAACAATAGATGTTTTCGCAATTGTAACAGATGGTACAGCCGGAGATGTTGACTCAGCCATGGTAAAATGACCCAATGTATACCCTATAGGATCTATGGGAACTTGAATTTAAACAGGATCAACTGAAGTAGTGTAAGTTAATCGAGAAATAGACTCGTAAATATAAAGCCCTGACCCGAAATTATTTGGAGTTGAGGGGTGTGATTCTTATTGAGGTTCTTCCTCAATCGAAATCAAACTAGGTGGAAGAATTTCACCGCCAGGCCTAAGATATATTTCAGGTGGTTGACTTTGCGATAGAAGGGAAGACTCAATGGCTACAGATGACTGAGGAGCGACCGATACAGGAACAACTTCCAGTTGTTTGACTTCGAGATCTAAATGTTCTGGTAAAAGAAAGATGGGATCCGGATCAACTTCCAGTTGAACAACGTCGAGTTCTGGATGTATGGTCTCACTAATTGGATCTGTAGTGTCCACAGTTAATGATGAGGACTTTGTTTCGACGACAGTAGATAAACCAGGATGTGTAGAACTGACTCGAGATGACTATGGTAGATGTGATGAAGATGATGCACCAGAGGTACTGATGGTATTCGATTCGATAGAATGGGGTTGCCTTCGCCGACCAGAAATGGCTTCCGGTGGTAAAGGTGGTTTAATCGTTATTCTACGCGAACGATGGGGAAAGGGATGTTCTACTTCCATGATTACCGATTGATTTTATTGCAAAAACAAATAAACAAATAAATGGGTGATACTAGGCAAAAGGTTTACCAAGTAATTTTGAACTGAAAAATACCTCCTGGCGAACCAAGAATTACGGGCAGGCAATATCCCCAAATGTTGTGTTTGGTGTATCGCAAGTTACAAGGCGGTCGGCTCAGTTACCTATGGATGGTAAGCAACCTAAATTTTTCCTCCCAAATATACCCAAAGGTACGTGGAGGCCCAAGTCTGTATTAGCGTTGTCTAATGTGAAACCGCACAGTGAGAGCACCCCCTTATACTTTTCGTACTAGAACACTGCCCTATATACCCGAAGGTATGTGGATAAGCTCTTATATAATTACGTACGTGGAGTGGAATTTCACACTGGGAATGTATCACAGACAATTTAGCAACAGCTGCTATGTTTAATGACCCCAGAACACGTCTCTAGCCTAGACCTTCTAAGTGTTATCATTAATGTTATAATGCTTTCTTAGGTTGATTGAAGTCAATTTTATGTTGATCTTGGTTAAAATTTTATCTTTCAGGTTCACCGTGTGATGTAATGGGAAATTCATAAAATGCAAACTAAATGAGAAGAAAACTTTTCAATTCAGTTTTTCCAATGAAAACCTTAGCTACTATAGGGATAGAGCAATCAAATTTTTTAGCATAGATCAAAGAGCACAAACTAAATGCAGATTTCCCTAATCTATTCCTATGAAACACTCATAATCTCTAGATGCACATGCATGTTTTTTTTTTCAGTTTCCTTTAATGTGAATGAGTAAAAAGAAACTAAATGCACAAATCAATCAAATAAATGCTTTCTTTTGAGAAACAAGGAATGAAACAATAATTTCTCTTAGGAAAATGAAGAATGAAATGAAAATTTTCCTTTAGGAAATGAAGACTGAAACGACAATTTCCTTTTTGAAAATAGAGAATTAATCTAGTGAAAAATTTACAACTATGGATTTAATTTGACAATGATAAATAAAATAGCTAATGAAACATTGAACAAACAATTATCCAAAGGAGGAAGAATAGGGAATTTTTATTGGTCTCTAAGAGCAATCAGACATATGAGAATACAGCAATCATCTGGCTAAAACTGAATGCAAAGACAAATTATGATGGAATTTGGTTGGCTAAGGGGGCAACGCACCCTGTAAGGGTAGGCAGTGCATTGCAGAGCATCCCTGAATGGGAGACAATGCTTTGCAAAGCACTATACCCTAACCAACGGTGCGTTGGGCACAGTAAAGCTTGAAAATCAAGTAGGCTAAACACACTTCTAAGGAAAAAATTACATTCAAATGACTGAAAAGATGAATTAAAGTCTACTGATGATGGTAAACAAAGATAGAAACACCGGGGATGATGGATTTCTCCCCAGCGGAGTCGCCAATTTGTTATACGAAATTCTAATCTACGAATAAAATAGAGTGAACTGAGTGTGGTTTTCCTTCACTCAAAACAATAGAAGAAAGATAAATATTCTTTTCTCTAAGACAAACAGATAGACATAAGGGAAAGAGACCTACTTGTGATCCTTCACTCTCGTTCTTCTTCTTTCGTTGTTGTCGTCGCTCTCAATCCAACTAAATCCTCTAGATTGATAGCTGAAATCAAATACAAAAGACAGCAAACAACATACAAATATAAAATATCTATCTATCTTAACCAAATTAAACTGATTAGATCTGAGAATACATTCACAAGATATAAGTGCATATATGAGAGAAAGAACAGATATCTTTCTTAAGAAAGTAGGAGGAGAAGATTACAACCAATAGATCGATTCATATTCAACCTGATCCAACTTCATTTTGTCCTCATCACACTAAGCATCATCTCAGCAACATAACAGTACTACAACTCTCATTAATTGAGAATCCAACAGCATAACACTACAAAAATTTCTTGCTCCCTTGCACTTAGATGAGTGCTTAATTTATAAGGAAATCGTAGGTAGTTTCTCAATAAATGGAATTGAATGGATTTCTAATAATATATGAGACATCTTTCCAGATTCAAAGGTGGTGGATGAACACATGCATTCGAAGTATGATACCTATGAGCTCTTCTAGAAAGCACTGTACATGTGGAGATTCTCAGAACAATGATGATTTCGCTCCCAAGAGACCAACGCACCCTTAAGTGTCGGGAAATGCTTTTCAGAGCACCCTTGAATGGGGATAAGTGCTTTGCAATGAACTTAGGTCCATTCAGAGGAGCTTTGATGAGTCAATGGGTCATTTTAACTATACTCCAAACATTGGAAATCTCATGAATTAAAGCCATTAGTGGAATGACTTCTCTTAGGGCATGTAGCAACTAAATTAGGGGATGATAGACCCTGTTTGTATTGAATTAGAGGATGATAGACCATGTTCATACTGGTCTTGGGGGATGATACCCAAATTTACTTCTAACAGGCCTGATGAAACTACATGGGAGATGGTGGATCAGAAGCGGGCTATGTATCCTTCTCTATTCGTTGGTTGAGTGAATGTCCTTGGTATATGTTTTGGTTATATGTTTTGATGTGATGTTTTGGTATATGTACACATGTATAAGGATTTAAATACCACCATGAGTTGTGTTATAAAGCTCCAATAAGTGGTATGGTGTCATTTCATTATGGTTGTCATGTTGCTATGTTTTTCATGTTGTTTTGCTTCTGAGCAGGTTGATCCTTGTAAATATTGCAACGAGCTAAGTTATAAAGCTCAATGGGCAGTATATTTTGCTTTCAGCAGTATTGTTTGTTATAGGTGTCATTGAACACCAATGATGGTGTTCCCCCAAGGGGGAGAGGGTTCTCTAACAACCCTAGTGAAAATTTCATTTAATAAAGTTAATAAAGGGAAAATAATAACCATGGTCATGGGACACTTATTCCAATATGAATGTTGGAAAACATCCTAGTGTGGGTGTTCATTTGGCTTGTTATGGATGAGGAAATCGAAAAAGGAATTTGGAAAGGAAAAATGGAATTTTTGGCAATTTATTTATGAAAATAATGGAAGTTAGGAGAAAAATAAGGTGAAAGGTCACAGGTTGCATGTGAGGAGGAAAATGAAAGAAAATCATGGAAAATGAAGAAAATATAAGCCTAATTGATAAAAAGTCTTATGACGATTAGTTCATTACTTTTTTTTTTCAGTTCAGTTTGGGAGCTCTCTCTCTATTATCTCTCACACACTCTTGGACACTTAGAGTTTTCTTGGAGCATTCCATCTTTGGATCAAGAAAGGCAAAGAAGGAAAAAGTAAAGGAAATATCAAGCAAGGAAGAGCAGGATCAAGCAGCTACAGCGGGTTTACTTGCAGGTATCAATTTTCATGTGTGATTTCCTTGCTACATTTTTCATGCATGGTTATGAATGTGTGTTCTTGGTTCTCTTGTTTTCATTGGCATGGGTTTTTCCAAGTGTGACATTTTTCTTTAGTCTTGCCTTTCCATTTCTAGATAGCCATGGTGTGATGTGGTTTTCATGTTTTGGTTGAGTTGGATTTATGGATGGACTCAAAGCTGAGTGGGGTGGTCTCAAGATTATTCATGAGGCCTAGGAATCCCAGGATGGGATACATGGTAAAGCATGGATGTGAACAACTCGATTGAGCCTAGGAATCCCTTGAGCGATGATGGTGGGATACACATTAAAGCTCAGTGGAAGTACCCTTGATTGGGCCTAGGAATCTCGGGTTGGGATACACAGTAAATCCCAGAGGGTGGATACCTCGTAGGCCTAGGAATCCCTTGACCAGTAATGGCAGGATACATGGTAAATTGGAGAGGTTAAGACAGAAAAATTCATCACGGTTTAGGTGGAGAGATCCGGTGGCATCCATGTTTGTTTATGGCCTAGAGACCCGGTGAGGATTGTGGTAAAGCCTGGTTCAATTGATAAGGGTGAGGTGGTTTAGCCTCAGGAAGCTCCGGTTGGTTTTTTTATTTTTAAGTCCCACATTCATGCTTGGAATATGGCACGGGGGTGATTGGCTGAAGAGACACTTGGGTCAACCAATCTATGTTCGGGTGAAACGTGGTAGTCTCGTACCGAGTTGGCCTTTGCATTCGTCAATAAGAGTTTATCCTCTTTGGTATTTTGCATGCAAATGTATTGGTTTATATGTGGATTCTATGGTTGTTGTATCCTTATTATTTCTTTTGGTTATATGTTGGTTATGAGCATGTTTTATGACAATGATGATGTATGGCTCTCATCATGTTTTGATTTGTAAATGAATGAGAAATGACTATATGACCTAATAAATGATAATGCAGCTAATTATATAATGCATCAGTGATTCTTAGTGATTCTCATATAATTATGAGACCCCTATGCTCATATCTATTGTTTAAACCTGTAGAATGCATATTTGTGACATGTTTAATGAAATTCATGTAATGGCTAGTAGTGGTTTGGTCAAGTCCTTGTACAAGTAATTGCATTTGTATCATATTTCTGTGTTATCTTTCATTCTTGTAAGTGTCATGGAGTTATGGGAAGTAACCTAGGTCCTAGCCCTGAAATTTAGCCTTAAATATCATAGTTGTTGGCACGGCATTGGCAGAAAAAGGTTGTATTCGCATTCATGCAGGCTCGTGGGAGAAACTAGGGCTCTCAATCACTCGGAGGGCTTGGAAAGGGAGCTACTGGGGGATTAATGCTTTAAAATTTTAGTTTTTCTAAGGGGCTAGTCACCTGGAAGGTTTAGAAGGCTCCTAGGGGTTTTGTTGCAGGTGTAGAAGGATGTGTTGTTGTGTTTCGTCATTTCTGCTTCCTTAAATGACACATAGGGAGTTGAATCATATCATAGTACCCTCTTGTCACATGTTTACCTAAGTTGGTCGATTACTTGGGTAGATGTGGGAGGAGGGCATAACAGGATTTTTATGGAAAATCCCAGGCCCCAAAAAAACATAATCTAACACTCTGGTTAGATATTTCGAATAAACTCCTCACATGGGAAGTTGGAATCAAATGTGGATGGATCGAACCAATTCAATGTGTAATGTGTAAACAGAGTGAAGAAACTATCTCCCACATTTTCATTGGTTGTTCCTTCTCCCAGCAAGTTTTTTCCTTGGTTATTCAACCTTTAAACCCTTAAATTTCTAACTAGAACAAAATATCAATGTTTGAATGTGTACAATAATGGGAAAGCGACAATTCAGTACCAGTCTTTCCCTGCTTGCATGGTTTACTCTATTTTGTGGGAATATAATTTTGTTATTATTTAGGATAATATTGTTCCAGTCAAAATGGTTGTTGGGGTTATTGAATCATTGGTTAAATGCTAAGATAAATCCGAAGGCCAAAAAACAAAGGATCGCTATTATGCCTCCGCTAATTTTTTATGTGACTTGGGTTTTTTTTTATGGGGCTAGTCAGGACCGACCAACATATGTGGAGCTAGAGTTGTGATTTATGCAAATCATCATCATTTCTATCATATTTGGTTCGCACAAAGAAGAGGCACAAATTAGAGTGAAGAATTCGCAGATCTATGGGCCGTTTTTCATGTTAGAAGTTTCTATAACATTAAGAAATTATAGGTATTTTGAGACTCAAAACTAGTTATTGACTGGATAAATGGGAAATCATAGATGGCATCACAACACCTTGAAGCTAGCATTGATGAAATCAAGAATGAATCTACAAGATTAAAATGGTTTGAAGCAAAACATATTTTTATGGAGATGAATAACCTAGCATGTCACTTATCAAAAGAGGCCTTGAGACTTCATATTGGTACACTCTAGATTACAAAGTTTTTAGATGATCGAGCCTTGGAGGATGCAATCATCCAATTCCATGAGATGAGATGATTTTGTTTATGAAGCTTTTTATTTATGGACATAATATTTACATATGAATCTTTTTTGATAGGAAATGGACAAACCTTCAAAAGGTCCTCTTAATTTATCTTTATTTTTTGGAAATATAAGTTTTTTTGGGGGAAAAAAGGATGCAGAGTTAAAGGTAACAAAACAATGCAAAAGTTGGAATTTTTATCAGTGTTGATTTTTTTGATGAAGAATAACTAGATGTAGTTCCCCTTTATGTATGTGGATTGGTGTTTGGAGGTCCCTACATGTACATGCGAGATGAAATATTTGTGTGGAAATCCAACCAGTACCGGCTCTTCAGGGATGGAAAATCGTTCACCCTCAACCCACATAGAAAGTAAAAAAAAATCACTTCTAAGTGCCAACCAAACCAAGAAATCAATCAATTCCAGCAAGTATGTTTTATTATTTTTAAGAGAAAATTATTCTAAAGAAGAGTCAATAAGAGTCAATACATCTCTGGAGGGGTGTGCTAAGAAATATAAACAACAACGAGAAGAGTTACTACAAGTATATAGGGATGTGTTCTTGGATCCTAAAGGGTTACAACCCAAGAGAGAAGTGGAGCACGAGATCCAGATATTGCCAGACTCTCCACTGCTAAACATTGGGTTGTAAAAACAATTTTTTATAGAAGTAAGTGAGGTGAAGAAACATTTGCAACAACTACTGGAACATGGTGTCATTCGACTGAGTACATCAACATGTGGGTCACCCATCATCATTGTGCCAAAGAAGGATAGGACTTGGAAGATGTGTATTGACTATAGGGCATTGAACAAAATCACACTCAAGAACATGTACCCCCTACCCAGAGTAGATGATCTTTTGGATCAGTTGTAGTAAGAGAAATACTTCACCAAGATGGACTTAAAGTTTGGATATTTCCAAGTATGAGTCAAAGAAGAAGATACCTAGAAGATTGCCTTCAAAACTAGGCAAGGTTTGTATGAGAAGCTAGTCATGTAATTTATCCTATTTAATGTAGCATCTATGTTTATGAGGTTAATTAATGATATAGTGTGTCGTTTTATAGATTCATTTGCTATTGTCTATTTCAATGATATATTGGTCTACATTGCTACCTCAGAGGAGCACATCTCACATTTGATATAGGTGTTTGAGACATTAAATAATCACCAACTGGTATAAAATATTAAGAAGTGTGAGCTTGCACAACATTCATTGGTGTATATCGGGTATGTGATAGGTGGAGGAGAGCTAAAGATAGAGATTTCCAAGATGGAGACCATAGTGAAATACCTGGTGCCTACTAATATTTTCGAGGTTAGGAGTTTTATTGGGGAAACATAGTACCTGAGGAAATTCATAGCATCATTTTCAGTTGTAGCAGCACCACTCCATGCCATAATAGTAAGTGGCAATATTTTCCAGTGGGGAAAGGGTCAACAATGGGCCTTCGAGGAGTTAAAGAATAAGATCACTTAAACACAAGTTTTGGCATTACCAAAATTACAACAAACCTTTGAAGTGGAGATAGATGTGAGTGATTATATTATGGGAGTGGTCTTGATGCAAGGAGGAAGGCCTATATGTTACCATTCTGAAGTATTTCATGGGGAATTTCTTAACTACCTACCTTGAACAAGGAACTCTATGCCCTAGTGTAAGCTACGAAGAAGTGGAAGCACTATTTGATGGGAAAGGAGATAGTAATCCACACAAACCACTAGCCACTATAGTATTTGCATGCCTAGAGTAAGCTACAATAGACTAGGCATTACAAGTGGATGGGGTTTCTACAATAGTTTCATTTAGTGATCAAGTATAATAATGGCATCACAAACAAGTTGGCCTACATGCTTTCAAGGCCACCCATTTCAAATATCACAACTTTGGGAAATTTTATGCACATGGAGAAATTCACCCATGATGCATGGAGAGAGGCATATTTAGAGGATGAGGACTTCAAGGAGGTGTTAGCAGTTGTAGAGTCATATTCATGTGCACAATGGTGATAACTCCATTGACTACCATCTCTAGGACAAGTTACTCTACAAGCTAGATAAGTTATTTGTTCTTAAAGGTGAGCGATTGTAGTTGATTATAGAAGCTCACACCTCCAAGGTGGTAGGGCACTTTGGTGTAGGGAAGACAGTGGCGACCTGCAAAGGTCTGTTTATTGGCCCAAGATGCAAGAACATGTAGCTAGGTTTATAAGAGGATGCATGCTTTGTTGTACTAGAAAGCTTAGTAATAGAAAACGAGGTCTATATCATCCCTTACATGTACCCACTCGTGCTTGGGAAATAATTTCCATGGAATTTTTGGAGGTTTACTAACAACCAGGAAGGGACATGACTACATGTTCGTGGTAGTTAACAAGTTCAACAAGATGTGTGTTATGATGCTTAGTAAAAATACCATCAGTGGACAAGTAGTAAGGAGCACTTTGGGATGCCAAAAAGCATTGTTTCATATAGAGACATGATATTTCTCAATGCATTCTAGACTACATTGTGGGAGAATATGGACACAAAGTTGAAGAGGTCTACAACATTCTATCCACGGACAAATGGGAAAATAAAGGTAGTCAACAGGACTATGGTGTAGCTTTTGATGGGGTACAATCAAAAGCATCCGAAGACCTAGGATGAAAATCTTGTATATATACAACTTTCTTATAACATAACAATCCACACTTCTACTCGTAAGTCCCCATTTGAAACTTGTATTGGATATTTTCCACCTTCAACTTTGGATATTTCATATGGGCGACAAGGTGGAGTAAGGAAAGATCTTATATGGGATGCCTTAAGGACTAAAAAATTTGTTGAGAAGATCAAGAAAAATCCATATACAGGTATAGGATACATTTTATAAGTCATAGGAAAAATACAAGGGTAGTCATAATCAGCACAAAACAAAGAAGTTGTTCAAGGTGGGAGACATCATATGGTTACAGCTAAACAAGGAGAGGATATAGGGTCCTAATAAGAAAATCAAGGCTTTGTGATATGGTCCCTTTGAGATAATAGAAAAGGTGGGAGATAACACCTATAGACTTATTCTGCCCCATACATGTGCATTTACTCAGGTTGTGAACATGGAGAATCTAAAGCTCTATGAGCCTTCCATGCTAGATTAGGAAGAGGAACACGTCTTACCTTATGTAGAGGATTTGGCACCAGATGCTCATGCACAGTTAACAGAGGATACAATTTTGTAGAAGAGGTCCAGAACTACAAGGAAAAGGAATCATGACCTTTGGAAGATTGGGTTGAAAGGAAAAATTCCAAGCAAAGCTAAATGGTACACCTGAGAGAAGGTGGAGAAAAAATTTACTCACCTCACTTAGTAGAATATTTTGAAGACAAAAGGTCTCCCAAAATGGTGAGTTGTGATATATATTGGATCATTATATTTTTTAGAATCCATCTTGATGCTTTTAGAGTGGAAAAAGTGGAGGAATCAGCTCACAGGGCCATTTCTATCGACGGGACCCAGTTTGGAAAATTGGGATCTAAAACCTTCCGAAAGCATTTTGAGGCATCAAATGACAGATTTTGGGGGGTAAAAATTTGTTGCATTAGTTCCAAACCTTTCTCTCCTATTATACACATAGAAACCTTTCCAAAGACAGAAAAATTGCCTCAATCAGAGTTTGTACGCAAAATTTATTCCACTCAGAAATTGACCTTCCTATTTTGGCCACCATAATTCGAGAGGATACCACGTTAGCACCCATAACTCATGGAAAAGGGGATTTCCACGTGATTATGATGAAGAATACTCTAGAATATTCAATATTTTAACTCTAGCTAATATATGGATGAGTTAAACCTAACCACTAGTAGGCTATCAGATTGTGTTATAACTGGGCCACTAGGAGGAAAAGGGGTTCCATTCTTTTCCAGTATATCTTGTTCCATAAATTAGTAGAGTAGCCAAGAGGGATAGGAAGAGATAACATAGAGAGGATTTTTGCATTGTATTAGCCCATGGGCCACAAGCCATACTTCTAACATATGTGATATTTTCTATTCGAGAGGAAAGACGGGAAACGACCTCATTTCCCAAGATATATCTTGTGTCAAATGTGGTTCGTGAGTTTTTATTTCATTTTTCTCTATTTTCGAGGAATTATTTTTTATAACTATAATTGTTATCTATCAACGATTGAGTATGAATATTCTACAGTTATTAACATTTTTACCATAACATTATTTATAATGATGCTTATCAATGAAGCAATTTAAGAAAGGTTGATAAGAGTCGTGGAATATGGTATGGCATGTGTCTACTATTTCAAATAGTGGTTAATAAGGCCTTAATTGATTTGATTTAATGATGTTGGGAGTAAATTAAATATTAATAATAATAAAAGTATGATTTTATTGAAACTTGATGTATAAGTCTAGATATATTTTGTTTAATTACACGTGGTCATCTTTTTTGGAAATGTTAAATATATTTCTTACAACATGAATATAAGAAGACAAGATTGATAGTTTCATATCAACATAGCCCTTGCCTCTTTTTATAGTTATTAGAATATTGGTGATTAAGGTAGTGCGGGGTTTGCGCTTTATCCTTATGAAAATGGCTTTTTGTACATGGCGGCACCTCCCGTTTTTAAAATCTACTACAATGGATACATTTTCACTTTCAGACTAATTTCTATTAATCACTTGAACGATGTCCTAATTATTTGTGGATTCAAAAAAATGGAATATGTATTGAGTTTATGTGACAATTCGACAAAACATCTACACGGAATGGAATTGTGTGTGGGACAAGTGTGCAGAGGGGGAATGTATCCAGAGGTGTGGAAGTGGGGGGACAATGGTTGTAAAGAGGGAAAATGTGTGTAGAGGTGTGGACGTGGGGTAATAATGGTTTTGTAGAGGGGGAATTTGTGTGGAGGTGCGGAATTGGGGGAATATTGGTTCTCCTGTGCACACTCTTATTTCACATATCCTTTAAATGTTGTTCGACGAAAGGTGATTGGAGGTGTGGAATGCGGAATAAAACCACTTATAAAAACACTTTGGAGAAAACCATTAGTAATAAGCCCCCTTTAGAACCAATAGAATATGCATTGGAAATGTGCATTCCAAAAGTGTAATATAAACACTTGGCCAATTCAGATATGTACATGTTCTCCTGCACAACATTTCTTTAGCTTCTCTCTATTCTATTCTAACTACTCATATACCATGATCACAATATATGCATATCCTTCTGTAGATAAGTAGATTAAAATACAATCAAAATAAATATTTCTAGTGATAAAGCTAAGTCTATTAATGTGTGTGAGGAAGAAGTGTTGTGCTGGAGAACGGGTGTGCGAAGCAAGGAACAAAAATTGTCTTATGTAATATTTTGTACCTCCGCATACATTCCCACACACTTCATATTAATCAATAAATAGTGGTTTTTACTTATTAAAATTTGGGTTACATGTATATCAAGTGCGAAAAAAGGGTGGAAGATTAACGCATAATGTTTCTCCCACACATAATGCTTTTCTGCACATGAGTCAAGTTCCGAAATTGAACTTAAAATGAATTAAAAAATGGCTTTTTGTACGTGCTAGTAATTCCGATTATTGAAATTTTCTACAATGGATATTGGTTTTAGAGCCCTTTGCACATTCTTGATTTGCTTACAACCAATAATCATTACACAATGCTTCAAAGTAAATGTTATTGAACACTAGAACGAACTCCTGGTTACAAATCGATTCTTTCAATAAACGTTGAAAAGAATCAATAAAACTATGTCAAATGACATGAAAATTGACGTCTCGCAGTTTGCAAAGTGATTTAGAACTTCAAGGTGTCTCGATTATGCATGGATTCGACAAAATGTTTGTGCAGAACATAACATGTGTGGGACAAGTGTGCGGAGGGGGAATGTATGTGGAGGTGCAAAATTGGGGGAATAGTGGTTGTGCGAAGGGGGAATGTGTGCGGAGGTGCAAAAGTGGAGGAAAAATGGTTGTGCAAAGGGGGAATGTGTTTGGAGGTGTGGAAGTCGTGGTTCTCTCGTGTTCACTTCTCTTCCACATATCCTTTGAATGTTGTTCAGCAAAAGGTGATTGGAGGAGGGGAAGTGCGGAAGAAAACAACTTATCAAACCACTTGGGAGAAAACCATTTGTAACAAGTCGCCTCGAGAACTAATAGAATACACGTCAACAACGTGCATTCCAAAAGTGCATGATAAACACCTAGCCAATGCAACTACGGACACGTTACTTTTTAAAATTTCATCAAATTATCTCTATGTTATTCTAACTACTCATATACCGCAATAATAATACCTACATATCCTTATGCGGAGAAGTAGCTTACTAGACAATCGAAATCGACATTGCTAAGATAAATCTAAGTCTATTAATGCAAATTAGGAAGAAGTGTTGTGTTGGAGAACAAGTGTGTGGAGCAAGGAACATAAGATTTCTTCTGCAATGTTTTATACTCCTGCAACATTCCCACACACTTCGTATTAATCAATTAATTAAGGGTTTTAGCTTATTAAAGTTTGGGCACATGTTAAGATTTTATGCGCATGATTCAAGTTACAAAAATTATTTAAAATTGAAATTAAATCAAATTAAAAAATGATTTTTTGTAAGTGTTGACAATTCCAATTATTGCAATTTTCTATGACAGATATTGGTTGCAGAGCCATTTGCACATTCTTAATTTGTTTACAACCAATAATAATTACATAATGTTTTAAAGTAAATTCTACTAAGCGCTAGAACAGTCAAATAATTATCAGTCGATTCATTCAATAAACACTAAAAAGACTCAAGAAATTCATGTCAAATGACATGAAAATTGACGTTTTGCAGTATGCAAAGTGATGATATGTCGCCCAAAACAATCAAACACATCAAGATGCTTATGTGGCCAAAATAAGTGACCGTTGGCAGTATAGAACACTAGCCATGTGAGACTTAGTTATTCATTTTTGACATCAATTCATAGTGTATCGTTTAGAGTTGGCAAAGGGTGTGGCCTAACAAAATCCGTGAGATGGGGAACTATATGTCATTTAACAAAAGAATTAGTGCAGGTATTTATCTGATTAGAACGTGTCAATGTTACAGTGGATAAATTCAAGCATGTTACCCATATCGTTTGTACATGTCAACAGCTAAAACAACTCACCATATAGTGCTAAAATCAAGGATTATTGAAAAAAGTAATCATCTTGCTTTTCATAATGAGAACATTTTCCCGTCGTAATAGAACAATAGTGTTAATCCTTATAATTAGAGCATTAATACATGTACTTTAACTAAATATTATACCACTAAATATTTGTAATGACAAGAGGTGGAAACCTTTTTTTTTATAATAGAAAGTTTGTTTTTTCTTGGGAAAAAATGACAAGAGGTCGTGTACAAATTTTTGAAAGGATTGAGTACCAAAATGTGCGAGAAAGGACAAGTGTGCAAGGCAGCCATATATGGAAAAATTGTGTCGAGACAGAAATGCTTGCGGAGGTGCGGGAACCTGCAGTAACAGATACTAATTGTGGTTCCAGTTGATTCAGATTGCATCATTATATTATTTTTCATCCATATCGATGCTTCCAGAGTGGAAAAAGTGGAGGAATCACCTCTTAGGACCACTTTTACCGATGAGACCCAGTTTGGAAAATTGGGGTATCAAATCCTTTTGGCAGCGTTTTGAGGCATCAAATGACATTTTTTGCGCGTAAAATTTTGTCGCATTATTGAGACGCCTTTTTTTCCTATTCTAAAGAAAAATACCTTTCTAATGACGCAAGCATCACATCAGTTGGAGTCTGTATGCGAAAGTAATCCCACTTAGAATTTGACCTTCCTGTTTTCACTACCATAATTCGAGAGGATGCCATGTCAGCCCCCATTATTCATGAAATAGGGGCTAGCCACAATGTTATTGATGGGCCTCCAAATTAAATACAAATTAAGACTCGTTTGACCATCCTTTAGCACATTTAACCTCTCTCTTTGCATTTGATGCCATCTTTTTAGGTTATAATGTGTTCATTAGGAAGGTTTAGAAATAATTCCATATTATGTGCCTAATATTTTTTATTTTTGCAGATTATTGAGAGAATATTGAATAAATTTTCAATGAGATAATTTAGGGACTTGTTCCCTACCATAGGATGCTACAAGATGTACAAATAAATGAATAAAATATCATGAAAACATTGTCACATTTTGGAGTTCCACTAATTGAGAAAATCCAAGAATGTGTTCCTTGTAATTAAACGAAGATTCCTACTATTGGGAACCAAATCCACTTTTTGAGGGATTTTGGAGGGGAAATTTTCCTCCTTTCAAGGATAATTCTTCCTCGCCAATTTTTATAAGTACAAATTCGAATTTTCTTCTAGGGGAATGTATTTATTAGTCTTCCTGTGGAGAAAACTTGTTATTTAGTAGGTCCACTTTCATTTCTAGCAGGGATGTACTTGGATTGATTAAAAATTTCTTCGGAATTCGACAAGTTAACTCGAGAAATAACAATCTTGTAGCAATTTTTTTTCGATATCTTCATTTCCCAAATTCATGGTAGAAGTAGATTTACAGCCTATGAATGCTCTGAGACCACTTTGGTTGAGTTGAGGCTTGGTTAAGTCATCATTTATATCTTACATTACTTGCTTCTTGAATGTTGATTTCTACAATTATTCTAGATTTCCTTTCCACAATTTGCTTTAAGCAAAATGTGATTTCCTTCTTGCAACAGTAATCTAGGAATTTCCTTTCGTGCAAAATAAAATTGATTTCCTTTAATGTCATTTCATTTCCAGAAAGATAAATTAGATTTGCTTGGTGTTCATTGTGCTTTATAATTTTGCAAATAGAATAGATTTCCTTTCTATCATTTACTTTCCAAGAAAAGTAGAATAAGTTTGTTTATTGTTTTTTACCTTTTTCAACTTAGGACAGGTGGCTTGCGTAGATTTTTTCTCATTTGAAGTTGTTTCATTGCCTGCTTTCACTTGCATCAAATGGATTCAGACTAGGAAGAGGAAGTTGTTTGTTGTACATACAGTGTCCACCCCTCTTAAGTTTGTACAAACCTTGGGTTGATAATTTAAGTCGATAGCCTCAGGAGTTGCAACATTCTTCTTGTATAATTGGGGCTCATTACTTTTTGGCGTCATTTTCAGGGAGGGTGTCAAAGAAATAACTCTGTTTTTCTTGGAATGATTCCCTCTTTATTTTCTGCAAAATCCAAAAGATTGCATTTCATTGCATTAGTGTTCTCAATAAAAAATAAAAAATTATAACAACAAAAAAATATTTCTTCTACACCACAAACCTCCCCACTTAATCACGTGTGGGTAGAATAAGAAGATGTGGCAGAGAAGTTATAAGGAGGCATGGAGTAACTCTACTCTATCAATCCACATAAATAAGGGTCTTATCCTCCCCAACCTTTTCAACCATATAAGGGATATTATGTCATTCCTTATTTTCATCCATATCATCAACCATGGGGTGACCCATATTTTCCTCCATATTCATGGTCTTATCCTCCCCAATATTTCATTTGTTTATTTCATCCATATCAACACCAACCTCCTAAATGGGGTGATCCATATTTCCCTCAACATCCTCAATATCCTCCATACCAATATCAATGTTATCCATCCCATCCACATCCACCTCAACTACAACCATTTTAGATACCCACTCCCAATCAACTTCATGTGCAACCATTTCCAAACCCCAACAATAAAATACCTCGGCCCCCTTACAATGCTAAGATGAAAAATCTCCAAAAATATCCTCTTGATATAATTGATATTCATCTTAGATCAAGAAGGGTATTCTAAAAGGAAGATTCCTCCATTGTCATTAAATAACAACATCAATAAGAAGAATATCCAGAGGATAATAAAGAATCATGGACCACATTTGATGGAGATCAAGAATTAGAGTATGAGATTGAAGAATTTCTACAATTATTATCATCAAACCCTTTATGTGTTCAAGGTACTAATCGGAAAATAGTATAAGATTTGAATGGCACAAAAATTAAGACATGAAAAATGATCTATGTGAGCAAGTGAACCAAGGTTATCACAACTATATTGAACTTTGGTTCCTAGCAAACACTAAGCAGGAGAACCACTCACTTTAATAGTGTTTGGCATCATCAAAATCAAAGCGGTTGGTCTCTCATATCCAGGTACATGTCAAAGCATATGTTTCAACCCTACACTTGATTTTATTTGTCATCTTGTTATCAACATGGTTTCATTGGAAGTATTCCTATACTTGAAAGATTTTTTTTTTAAGGAGAGTACGATAGAGGAATAAAAATAAAATTAAAATTAAAAAATAAAGAAGAAAAAACTAAAATCTCAAGTGAAAGCCTCCTTTGAGGCACATGATATTGGCTCACTGATTGAAAACCTCCATGAGGCAGTTAGTGGGTTGTAAAGAAAAAAATAGGAAAAATGAAAAAGATCCTAGGTGAAAACCTCCTTTGAGGCGCCTAGGCAGATCTGCTCATTGAAAACTTAATTGAGGCGGACCTAGAAAAAAAGAGAAAAAAATGAAAAATAAAAAGGGAAAAAATATTCTTTGCTCCATGTATCTCTCTCTGATATATGCAGGGTCTTTCCAACTTGCAAAAGCAATAAAAATTTTATCAGGGAAGCAAACATCTAGTCAAGAGAGGTCAACATTGAGTTTTCCACCTTCTACACCAAGATGCCCCAACATGGCTAAGGCAGAGTCCATACATATATTTTCATCCTCTCAATGCATTCCCATGCCATTTCTCATCATTCCTGAGCATTTTCCATTCATTTTCCTTCTTGTCTTACAATGCTAAAGGAAAGTTTTGTTTTGCTACAAGACTTCCAAAATACCACAGCATAAATTGTTTTAACCATATTTCAAAAAATATGCATCTTTTTGTTGATATGTTTCATGGGGAGATGCATAAGGATGATGGTAACATGCTCAAGAAAGTTTAGCAAATTCTAGCGCATACTTTTCGAGAAATTGGCTTCCATCACCTACAACAATTTTCCATTTTTCTCAAGATTCGTGCACCCAATGATCAAGATTTTTTATGGGGAGATGCATAAGGATGATGGAAACATTCTAAAAATAAATCAGGTAAATCCAAGCTACCATTTGAGATATATGGATTATACAATTCTATTATAGGATTGACACAAACTGCTACAGGATTGTCCCATATTTTCTACAGCATTATGATCGACATTGAGAGAATGGTAAAATCTTATGTTTTCCTTGGGGGAATGACAAAATAATTATAACGCATCACCATCACCCATACCCCATGTTGTAACTTATTTTCATCATAGTTATATTTTTATTTTATGTTGAAAGAAGAAAATAAATAAAATATATATAGAAAAAGAAAATAAATAAAAATATTAAAATAAAAAGTAAAAGGGGATATAAAAATATATATACAACTCCTGAAATATGAGAGCAAGTCAAAATGATCGATTTATTTTTTTGTGTTTTAATTTGTAAAAAAAATGTGATTTGACGTTTTGTCGTGTTGCAATAAAGTCGGATTGATAATCCACCGAGGAGATCGTCCTCGCCCAGATCAACAGCGAAGGATGAAGTTTGGAACCCCCCCACCCGCACTATCTAAGTTTAATTGGGGGGGGGGGGGGGGGGGGAGAGGTCCGAAAAGCTTATTTCTATTTACCGACCCCTCATACGTGGCATCCCCTAAGCGATTTTGAGATCCCCCTCTCCAAAATTTCTAACCACCTACCCCCCCCCCTCTTCCTCCACCCACTAGAAAACTTCTCTTCACTCCCATCGTCACTCTCAACCTCCACTCACACCCTGCCACTTGTCGTTCCCTCATTCACTCATACCATATAACCCTTATATTCTTAAATCCATCCTGCCAAATGTTTATATAACCATTCAACCATTAATTTTTCATGCCAACATCTAATTATTTAATTTGACGCGCCTAAAAACGGTTATGACCTCTTCAACCATTCGATTCTTTAAAAGAAGACACATATCCCTCTCCATGTTCCCTTTATCCATTCCACCTCTCAGCAGCATTAGTGCGCTCCAAATTCTACCAATCGCACAGTCATTTCATACACCAGTAATTGACAATTCTTCGGTAATTCAATAACCTCAGCCTATATTTTCTTGTTTATAATGTTGTTGTCTAAAGAAAATTCAAAATTAGTTGTAGAAAGCCCAATGTTGCCTCCTGTATTTAATTTAGATGAACTTTCCCTGGTGGATAAACAGTTTAAAATCTCTGAAACCCAATGTGAGTTCGATATTTATGAATTCCACAACTGGGAAAACCAGAATTTTTTAGATGTCAGTAATGAATTGAGCATGTGAGACTCTTTCCTACCCAATTCATCTTTCCTCGAGCTCATTCCTTCCCTGAATTTATTACTTGGTGTCATCTTAGGTATCTTCCTAGTTTCCCAAAATAGCGAAGTCTTATTTGCCATTACTCCTGAGTCTATATGTCAAGCTCTCTTAATCAAGTCTACATCCCCTTTGCACCCTTTTTCTACATATTCCCTCATGGATATTTACCAAAAACTTACATCTCCCCAACGAACCAAAATCTTTCAGTTATTTTTACCTAAGAATTACAAGTTACCAAGAACTAATTTGCCTTACTCTTCTTTAATGTTCCCAGAAATCTCTAGGAAAGTCATCTCCATGGTTGTTTATCTGTTAGGTTACCCTACTGATCAGTGGGTTGATGAGGTAATATTAGGATTTTTATCAGTATTCTCAATAGGTGATAAACCATCATTTATTTTCAACTACAATTAGTTTTTGGCAGACAACATTCATGATAAGTTTCTCAAGTTCTCTGCCAAAGGTGCCTTTAAACATCAATCAGTCGTTGTGTATATGCTTCTAGCTTATCAAGCAGATAGATACAAATTTCCATTACAAAAATTAGATGCACATGGGAATCCTCAGCCAGTTATTCATCGGACTTCCTCAGTAAGGAAGAAAACAAAGGAGTATTATTTCAGTTATTTTGTAAATTTGTTTCTACATATGGCTTTGTGTCTTCTCGGCAGTGATATTATACCTATATTTTCACCTGAAATCAAAAGGATCCTACACATTACTGAGAAAACTAATATTGGACACTGGTACCTCTACCAAAATTACACATAAATTAGGATATGTGGATGTGAGCTTCCTCCCTATAGGTTGCCAATATTTGTACCAATCATAATATTTGTATTGAAATACATCAGACAAATGATGAACATGGATGATCTTCATTGTGTATCTAGCAAGAAGAAATATCAATTTAAATTAAAAGCATAGATTGGACCATTTATTGTCAACACTAGGGCAGCAGCAAAGGAGGCAAATTTTCTATTAAAATAAATGAAGTTCAAATTGAGCTTCACTTGGTCCTATGATCCCTTGGGAATTATTTCAAAGCTGAGAGTTGAACAGAAGACTACACCTTATGCACACATAGCCATGCCATAGATAGTTTTGGCTTGTGAATCATGTTGTATCTTCAAAGACAATCCCTCGGTTGTGAAAGGAATCAGTGCTTAAGACATTTTAAAAGTATGTCACATAAATGATTTTATCATGAGGTATTTGTTCTATCCCTCTAGAGACTAGTTTTCTAAAACCCTTAATGATCTGGAATAATAAAAAATTTCATAATTCCATTCACTACCGATATCTAAATGAAAAGAAGAACCGTAGGGGAGACTCAAAGTAATATGTTGTAAACACAGAATCTACCACTTTTAAGATTCAGAGGAAATTCATGGAGAGAGAGGAAACTTGAAATAATATGTTGTAAACATAGAATATATTACTTTAAATTTTCATCAGGAGTTTGTGAAGAGAGGGGAAACTCAAAATAGCATGTTGTAAACACAGAATCTATTACTTTTAAGTTTCAGAGAGAATTATTGAAGGGAGAAGAGATGGAGTGAAGGAGCGAAAATTAAAGTTATTTAACTCTTACTCACAGATGTAATTAAGAGACCGGCTGCTACATTACTTCACTTCATTCAAATAATAAGGGACACAAAATGGCACAAGAAACACAAATCACCATCAATAGTTGCAGGAAACTTACTGCTTCTTCATTTACCCATTAGACAAAGAAGTACAAAATGGAATCCCCAAGAGGTCCAAAACCCGGAACCCTCCTTCCCTATTTCTCTCTTCCTCCAATACAAACAACATCAGTTTGTAACTGCTCAAGCTTCTAGAAACTCCTAAACTACCTAAATTGTTAAACTACTTATAACATTGCAATCGAGGACACCATTGTAGCTTCAATCTTAACAAAGAAAATAAAATACGCTTGGAATATAATTATTTTGCTGAGTCTGATTTGTTGTTGATGTGTCTCTTTCCATTTCGGTTGTGATATCCTAACTGTATGAATAAATGCATCTCCACCCAACTTTGCCCATGCTTTTGCATTTCGAACATTGTCATCATGTCACATGCTACCCAACTCTGCCTCTTCTACGTGTGCCTGTTGTGTTCATTCTTCTCTTCTCCTTTGCTCTGCATTGGGTCACTTACCCAAGTTTCTCTTCCTGCATTCAAACCTTCTTCTGTTATCAAGGCATTTCACCAGCTTTATGTTATAAGCCTCCTTTCTTCCTCCGATGCAATTTAAAACTAGAAAGGCTTTACATCCGGATTTCAAATCCTTTGCGATTTGACTCTAGCGCTACATCGCATCCGAGCTCTTGTCACATGTTGTAGGATTTAGTTCTTAGCGCTAATAATTTTCCCTTTAACATATGCGATATGCGATCGCATCGCATTGCAAACCGAAATTCTTATCGCATCGCAAAACAAATAACTTGCAATGTCTTAACATGTAAATGTAAGAATCGATGATTGTGATGTACGGTATGCTGATGGATCCCATGTCGGACTTTAAATTCTCTAAACTTTAGCTTTGAAGCTCCATCGTGTCCGCTCCTCTTTATCGCACTTCGCCAGTTTTAGGTTATAGCAATTTCGCAAATCGCAACGAACTCCTCGTCACAGCCCGCAACTTTTAACGTTTAACAATAAACTTATCCTATGTAATCTGCGATGTGCGGTATGCAGGCTAGGTCCATGTCATCATGCCACGTCACCATGTTGTGTCACCTCCACGTCACCTTGCCACGTCATCATAAATTACCTGCGATCTATTGGGTCGGGGCCACATCATCTACCACATCAGCTTTCCACGTCATTACCACGTCATCTTCCCACGTCATCGCCCGCACTTCACATTTCATAGTTTCTGTGACTTATTGCATCGCAGCTTAAACAATTTAATTTGCGATTTCTTGTCATATAAATGTAAAACTTGCCGATATGCAAAATACCGTTGGGTTTGCAATTTAATATTCGTCGTTGATCTATGCCCAGATCTAAGGGCCCCCGCTGTATCTTTACTCCAGTTTGCCGACTTTTCTTCTTTGGTTGTGCCCATTCGTTTCTTTCTAGTTGTTCGTAGAACACTTGAACTATTCACAAATTTGCCTCACGTTCACGACTTGCCCCGCTTACCGTTCATGACTTGACCCACTTACCGTTCAGGACTCTGCCTTTGTTGTTTTGTTGCCTTTGCCTTTTTGTTGCCTTTGGGAAATTAATTAGTTTCTCCATGGTGTAACCCTCCTGAGCTTGCGAATACATCCGACTTGGCACTGACCTGTATGTAATGTTCTAAACATGCCCATCAGTCCGACTCTTGAACTATTCTGCACGTGAATGAGCCCGACTCGACCCCTCCTGCATGATTTTCTCTTTGTTGCTCCTCTTGCTTAGATTACATCTCCAATGCTGCTGCTTCCTTGATTTTGGTTCTGGTGCACATGTGATGACGAATCCTCGTTGCACTTATGGTTATACTTTTGAGTATATTGCAGGTATTCTTGAAATTTTAACAATTGTTCCTCAATAACCTTGAATTTCTCAGAACCTATCTTAACTTTTGGCTGAGTCAAATTAGGCTACAACATCTGGCTCCAATTGGGGACAACACTTCGACAAAAAAGTGTTGAGAACTTGTATATTAGTATCCTTTATTGGGCATGGAGTCAAAGAGAACTTGTAGATCATTAGCCTTTATTGGGCATGGAGTCAAAGAGCACTTGTAGATCAACATACTTTATTGGGCATGGATTCAATCCCAAATGGGAGATGATCCAATATGAAAACCTCTAGAAACCTGCCACACTTTGGAGTCCATCCTTTATTCTGAAACTGAAAATATCGAAATGAAAATACTACAACTAAAAATGCTCAACTTTTGAGCTTATTTATGCACTACTCTTATCTATATACATGGTTGAACTTAATTACAGTGAAGTCAGCCTTCCAATGGCACATACCTAACATCTATTTGTTAGACTTAATGCCCTGATACTATGGAAATTTCAAAATGAAAACAGGGATGCACAATGAAAATTTTCCAAATATAGAGCTTTGCACATACCCTTGCATAAATGCTTGTTGCTGACAAAAGAAATTTGTCATATAGTCAGCCACTAGATCATAGAACTAATGAGACAAATCTTCGGCTACTTCCTTTTCTTGAACATCTTGCTGATGTAGACTTCTTTGAACATGGAAGCTTCCTTCACTATTTGACTCCTCAATTTGAGGTTGTATGTGAGAAGATTGGTTTTTGTTTTCTGTTGATAACCATTTAGGCCGGAAAGATAAATCTAAGGTTTGTTCCTCATAATGCTTATGTTCTTCATATAATGCCAATTCTTGAAAAAAATCTTCTCCCTCCTGCAAACACACCTGAGAAGCTCCGCTAGTTTCTCCTCTATTCACAAAATCATTAAAATTATGAAAATTGTAATGATCTTCCAAGCTTTCAGCATGTAGTTCAGTTGTTGCAACGAATTTCTCACCAAAATCCACAGAATGCTTGAATTCTTGTGTTTCAGCAATACAAGAATCCCCTAACCGCTTTTGAAAATCCTTGTTCATCTCTTAATTTTCATTCTCTTGTAAAGCAATTCCAATGTTTTCTTAATAGACCCTCTTGTCTTCAACAAAAATTGTTCTTTCAACATGACAAGAGAAATTTCTACAATCCCACACATTATCTTCGTGTCATGTGCATAAAGAAACATCAGCTCTAGAGTGAATGGCTTTCTCTCCTTGAGATAAAAAGCCAATATAACAGAAAGAGCCCTCAAATAGTAAACCATAGCTACAGCTTCAGGAGGCCGAATCTCTTTTGGCATGCTGAAATAATTTTTTTGAAACTTCCTATAAAACTCAGCGATTGATTCATTGCTCTACCTCTAGATAGAATATAATTCCAAAAGGTGTTCTTCATATGACTTACGCTCGCCCCAATATCTAAGAAATATATCTTGAAAACCTTGCTAGGAACTAATTGAACTTGCTTCCAAACACTGGAACCATTGCTGAGCACCCTGCTTTAATGAATGACAAAACATCCTTAAAGCCACATCTTCATAAATTTGAAATTCGTCCAGAAAGTACTCAAATTCCAAGATATGTTGTTCAGCTAAAATATCTTCCTCCTCTCTAGAAAAACTTGGCAAAAAATTGAATCCTTTTGAAGGATATTGATGGAGGATTGTGGGCAGCACCAAGGGTTTGAAAATCACCTTGGTTCCAAGCTGGAAAGAAGTAGATTGCTTATGAGGTAGATTGCTATCATCCAAAGATGATGAATCCTCACCTTTATGCCTAGACTGCGATAGATTACCTTCAGGAATAGTAATACAACGGTCATCTCTCCTTTCATATTTAGGAGATAAAGTTGTGTCAAGATCAATAATAAAATTGAAAGAAGAATCTTCTTTCTCCAATAAAGAATTTACATTTTGGGCCTTATAATCTTCTAAGAAAATAAAGAAGGAAACAATCTTCTTGATATGTAAGGGAAAATAGACCACCAAACTGATAGTGAAAAATACAACTCCTTTAAAAGATTCCAACTCTAATATATGTATCTTCCACGGTGCTTTCTCATTTTCTTGCCCGCAGACTTCCTCATCTAATGAAACCTTCATTAGTGGAGTCGCCAGGTGAATAATACACAACCAAATTTGTATCTAAATCTTGTTCACCATCAAGAAATAGATTTCAATACCTAGGTAAAAATAACTTCATGCCTTCGTCCCTGGAAACGACGCCAAAAAATGTTGTATCTTAGGAGACAATCCCTCGATTATGAAAGGAATAAGTGCTTAAGACATTTTAAAAGTGTGTCACAGAAATGATTTTATCATGAGGTCTTTGTTCTATCCCTCTGGATACTAGTTTTATAATACCCTTAATGATCTGGAATAATAAAAGATTTCGTAATGCCATTCATTGTTGATACCTGAATGAAAAGAAGAATTCCAGGGGAAACTCAAAGTAATATGTTGTAAACACAGAATCTACCACTTTTAAGTTTCATAGGAAATTCATGGAGAGAGAGGAAACTCAAAATAATATGCTATAAGCACAGAATCTATTACTTTGGAGTTTCATCAGAAGTTCGTGAAGAGAGGGGAAACTCAAAATAACATGTTGTAAACACATAATCTATTACTTTTAAGTTTCAGAGAGAATTTGTGAAGGGAGAAGAGATGGAGTGAAGCAACGCAAATTAAGGTTATTTAACTCTTACTCACAGATGTAATTAAGAGACCGGCTGCTACATTACTTCACTTCATTCAAAGAAGAAGGGACACAAAATTGCACAAGAAACACGAATCACCATCAATAGTTGCAAGAAACTTATTGCTTCTTCATTTACCCATCAGAGAAAGAAGTACAAAATGTAATCCCCAAGAGGTCCAGAACTTTGAACCTTCCTTCCCTCTTTCTCTCTTCCTTCTATACAAACAACATTAGTTTGTAACTGCTCGAGCTTCTAGAAACTCCTAAACTTCCTAAACTGTTAAACTACTTATTACATTGCAATCTAGGACACCATTATAGCTTCGATCTTAACAAAGAAAATAAAATACACTTGGAATATAATTATTTTTCTGTGTCTGATTTGTTGCTGATGTGTCTCTTTCTGTTTCAGCTATGACGTCCTAACAGTATGCATAAACGCATCTCCACCCGACCCTACCCATGCTTTTTCATTTCAAACATTGTCATCATGTCACCTACTACCCGACTCTTCCTCTTCTGTGTGTGCATGTTGTGTTCAGTCTTCTCTTATCCTTTGCTCTGTGTCGGGTCACTTACCCGAGTCTCTTTGCCCGCGTTCAAACCTTCTTCCGTTATCTAGGCGTTTCACCGGCTTTACGTTATAAGCCTCCTTTATTCCTCCGATGCAATTTAACACAAGAAAGGATTTACATTCGGATTTGAAATCCTTTCCGATTTGACTCTGGTGCTACATCGCATCTGGGCTCTTGTCGCATGTTGCAGGATTTAGTTCTTAAATCTAACAAGTTTCCCTTTAACATATGTGATATGCGAGTGCATCACATCGCAAAACAAATAACTTGCGATGTCTTAACATGTAGATGTAAGAATCGTCGATTGCGATGTGCGGTATGCAGATGGGTCCCATGCCGGACTTTAAATTCTCTAGAATTTAGCTTTGAAGCTCCATCGTGTTCGCTCCTCTTTATCGCACTTCGCAAGTTTTATATTATAGCATATTCGCAATACTTGCGATTTCGCAAATCGCAGCGAACTCCCTGTCGCAGCCCACAACTTTTAACGTTTAACAATAAACCTATCCTATGCGATCTGTGATCTGCGGTATGCAAGCCAGTTCCACATCATCATGACACATCACCCTGCCATGTCACCGCCACATGACCTTGCCACGTCATCATAAATTACATGTAATTTGTGTGGTCGGGGCCACATCATCGCCCGCACTTCGCATTTCGCAGTTTCAGTGACTTATTGCATCGCAACTTAAATAATTTAATTTGTGATTTCTTCTCATATATATGTAAAACTCGCCGATACGTGAAATACCATTGGGTTTGTGATTTAACCTCTGTCATTGATTTATGCCGAGATCCAACGGTCCTCGTTGTATCTTTACTCCGGTTTTCCGCCTTTACTTCTTTGGTTGTGCCCGTTCATTTCTTTCTGGTTTTTCGTAGAACACTTGACCCATTCATGACTTTGTACATGTTCACAACTTGCCCCGCTTACCGTTCATGACTTGACCCACTTACCGTTCACGACTCTGCCTTTATTGTTTTACTTCCTTTGAATTCTTGTTGCCTTCAGGAAATTAATTAGTTTCTCCACGGTGTAACCCTCCTGAGCTTGCGAATACGCCCAACTCGGCCCTGACCTGTATGTAAAGTTCTGAACGTTCCCATCGGTCCGTCTCTTGAACTATTCTGCACGTGAATGAGCCCGACTCAACCCCTCCTGCGCGCTTTTCTCTTTGTTGCTCCTCTGGCTCAGATTACACCTAAAATGTTGTTGCTTCCTTGATTTGGGTTCTGGTGCACATGTGATGACGAATCCTCGTTGCGCTTGTGGTTATCCTTTTGAGCATATTGTATGTATTCTTGAAATTTTAATTATTGTTCCCGAATAACCTTGAATTTCTCAGAACCTCTCTTAACTTTTAGCTGAGTCAAATTAGGCTACAACATCTGGCTCCAATTGGGGAGAACTCTTTGGTAACAAAGTGTTGAGAACTTGTAGACCAGTAGCCTTTATTGGGCATGGAGTCAAAGAGAAATTGTAGATCAGTGGCCTTTATTGGGCATGGAGTCAAAGAGAACTTGTAGATCAGTAGCCTTTATTGGGCATGGATTCAAAGAGAAATTGTAGATCAACAGACTTTATTGGGCATGGAGTCAATCCCAAATGGGAGATGATCCAATATGAAAACCTCCAGAAACCTGCTACACTTTGGAGTCCTTCCTTTATTCTTCAACTGAAAATACTGAAATGAAAATACTAAAACTAAAAATGCTCAACTTCTGAGCTTATTTATGCGCTACTCCTATCTATATACATGGTTGAACTTAATTCGGTGAATTCAACCTTCCAATTGCACCAACCTAACATCTGTCTATTAGACTTAATGCCCCCATACTATGGAAATTTTTAAATCAAAACAGTGATGTACAATGAAAATTTTCCAGATACAAATTTTTCCACATACCCTTGCATAAGTTCTTGTTGCTGACAAAAGAAAGTTGTCATATAGTCAACCACTGGATCATAGAACTAATGAGACAAATATTCGGTTGCTTCCTTTTCTTGAACATCTTCAACATGTAGACTCTTTAGGGACACCATTGTAGCTTCAATCTTAAAAAAGAAAATAAAATACGCTTGGAATAAAATTATTTTGTTGAGTCTAATTTGTTGTTGATGTGTCTCTTTCCATTTCGGCTGTGATGTCCTAATTGTATGCATAAATGCATCTCCACCCGACTCTGCCCATGATTTTGTGTTTCGAACGCTATCATCATGTCACCTGCTACCCAAATCTGCCTCTTCTACGTCTGCCTGTTGTTTTCAGTCTTCTCTTCTCCTTTGCTCTGCATCGATTCACTTACCCGAGTCTCTCTACCCATGTTCAAACCTTCTTCTGTTATCAAGGCGTTTCATCGGCTTTATGTTATAAGCCTCCTTTCTTCCTCCGATGTGATTTAACACTGGAAAGGCTTTACATCCGGATTTGAAATCCTTTATGATTTGACTTTGGCGCTACAACGCATCTGGGCTTTTTTCACATGTCTAGGATTTAGTTATTAGCGCTAACAAGTTTCCCTTTAACATATGTATTATGCAATCGCGTCGCATCGCAAACCGAACTTCTTATCGCATCGCACTTAACATGTAAATGTAAGAATCGCCGATTGCGATGTGCAGTATGTGGATTAGTCCCATGCCAGACTTTAAATTATCTAGACTTTAGCTTTGAAGCTCCATCACCTCCGCTTCTATTTATCGCACTTCACAAGTTTTAGATTATATAAATTTCTCAATACTTGCGATTTTGAGATTTCGCAAATCACAGCGAACTCCCCGTCACAGCCCACAACTTTTAACGTTTAACAATAAACTTATCCCATGCGATCTACGATGTGCGGTATGCAGGCTAGGTCCACGTCATCATGACCCGTCGCCCTGCCATGTCATCATAAATTACCAGCGATATGTGGGGTCAGGGCCATGTCACTGCCACGTCATCTTCCCCCATCATCACCCGCACTTCGTATTTCGCAATTTCTGTGACTTATTGAATCGCAACTTAAACAATTTAATTTTTGATTTCTTATCATATATATGTAAAACTTCTTGATATGCGAAATACCGTTGGGTTTGTGATTTAATCTCCGTCGTTGATCTATGCCTAGATCCAACGGTCCTTGTTGTATCTTTACTCTAGTTTGCGGACTTTGCTTCTTTGGTTGTGTTGTCCTCATGACGTTAGTCCTACATTTGTCGTCCCACCCCATTACCCAGTAAAAACCCTGTTTCCGCGGTGATTTTTACTCTCAGTTGTTTGAATTTTCTGGTCACTTACCAATGTTTCACTCTGTCATACGGGTAAAAAACTCAAGTATTGGTTGCCTTTCACCCTTCCATCACTTTTCTTGCTACCACAGGTATTTGGTCATGTCCCTTTCATTATTTCCCTTTTACTGTTTGTTCGAATTATTATGGAAAAAATGAAACGCTCCGCCCCTAAAACCCCTCAAGCTCGCGAGGTCAAGGCTGCTCCTGGCCCCGAACCCCTCACGAATGCCCACTCTCAGCTCTACGACCTGGTTTACCCTTTCAATGTGGCCCGTACTAAGGCCGAGCTCTTCGACTTTCCGCAACAGGGGGAAGATGTGTTCAAAGTTGTTGATTCAGGGCTTTATTACCAAATTTCCCTGACAACCCATCTGTTCCTGGAGTTTATTGCCTGGCTTGGCGATGCTACATCGAGCCTAAGGACATCTTCCTATCTACTCGAGGGGTCAAGATTCTTGAGATTACTACTCAGCTCATCAGAAAAGCACTATACTATCCTCCCGCCCAAGACTGCGTCGAGTTCACCAAAGTCACTCTCCTGCCAATTCTCGAACCAACCCTTGGGGAGCAGAAAGATTTGATAGAACTCATTTTTTATTCACGCATGTTCGCTGTCCCTCACGCAGAGTCTATTCTGCTGCCACTATTCTGTGATACTATACAGCCTATTCTAGCAGTCATCTCTGGAACGTTGGGGTTAGAAAATGCCGATAGGGTGACTAAGGCAAGTTTAGGGTTTTTATGGCTCATGATGCATGCTGAGATTCTTCTAAATATCCCCAATTTTTTGGCCTCGGCTATCAAAGCCCAGTTCCAAGATATGTCATCCTTTTTCTCTTTCAAATATTTCTCTCTGGTTTTCTACTTATTCATGTTTGAGCATGTGGACAAGTTCGAGGGTTTAGGCCTGAACAGGTTTTCCAAGAGAAACGTTGAACCCAAATTTGTTTTTGAATGGACTCTGGCAGTTCGCCAGCATTCAAAGGGGAAGGGATATGTGAAATTCTTCATGGATTTCATGTCTAGAGCCTATGCTATCATACATGACATCTCCCCGCCTAGAATTTTTCCTGAGCAAAAGGAGTGGTTCCATTTCAGTGAAACAGATTGTACCAGTGATTGGTACCTGTTTGAAGATCACACCAAGATCAGGGTCTATGGTGTTGAAGTGCATCCTTATCACTTACCAGTGTTCCTGTCCATGAGGATTTTTTCCCTCGAGTTCATCTATCAATTCCTAAGTGTCGACCACGCCCACTTCATGCCTGCGAAAAAGGGATATATCTGTTGAGATTGCAACAAGATGATGAGCTTAGTGGAAAGAAGTCGCCTTCACTAAGTGGGCCCACAGGCTATTTTTGGCGCACAGTCTATTTTTAGACTATGTCTATTTTTAAACATGTCGATCATATTCTATGAGTTGCAAGATGATATTTGTGGATGGTTCGTCAAGTTGGAAAAATAGATGGACTTCTATTTTTAGACATACTGGGCGGAATCTATTTTTAGATTGCCAGTCTAAAAATAGATATGTCGAATATTATTAGCTCTTAATAATATTTGGACTCTAAACATTATCTTATCCTCTTGGAGCACTTCAGTTAAGTGCACAGATGTGGCACATGCAGCTGACAGAAGGAATTACGCTATTCCCGAGGGTTAAGTGGAGCTATTGCATGGAGACTTCAGTTAGAACTCATGTGACAGAGTTTGGTGGAGTTGATTGAGGAAGTTAGTGGAGTTGTATTCAGTTTAACTCAGTTAAACATAGTTGAGCTAGTTGTATCTAGTCTAACTGATTGATACACTAGTGAGAGTAGTGTGAATTAATTATTAATTAATTCACTAATTATTAACTCATTAATCAACTAAAGAATACATCAGTTAACTACAGTGCATGGACAGTTTCAGTGGAGACCAGTGGAGAGGTAGGTGAAAGAGCAGTGTGACTATCAGTTGTGACTATAGTGTTGCATAATTTGCAACACACAGTGGTTGGAGATGCCAATGAGGATTACGTGAGCAAGGCTGGACCAATTCGAGTTCATTCAGAGCCATTCTTCAGCAGTGATTTTGCAGTAGAGGCAGGCTAGCAGGTGGCAGAGATCGGTGCATGGGATTTGCTAGATCGAACCTGATTAGTGTGTAGCAATTGGAGATTGTACTGAGAGCTTGTGAGCAGCTTTGTATGATGATTGTTACATGATATCTATGAAATATAAGATACAGATAGTTGGGGTTTTCAGCTTTAAGCTTTCCCATAAATTATTGTGTTCATATGTGTGAATTTTTATGGTTTTAATATGTGCATGCAATTGATTTAATTTCTGCAAGTAATGATCAATGGTAGAAGAGATTTTGTATTGTGCATGAAGTCAAATAGTGTGTGATAAGGAAAATCTTGGATGTATAACATATCAGTTATATAAATTTCTACAATATCTTCAGGCTCCCAAATACTGTAGGCCCTTTCACCGTCAATTCAAGGCATACCTTCTCCTTCGTGGCAAGGATGTTGCGGGAGATGAATTTCTCACAGGGAGATGCTTGGCACTACAATCCTAAGGGGTTTTATCACACACAGGAAGAAGAATATTAAATCCATTGTATATGAGTATGAACCTAGGCCTCTTGTTGAATGGAAAGCTGACTGTGATTCATGACCTTTGGATACAGAGATGAAGGTCGAATCCCCAGCCGCCGAAGGAAAAGGAGACAATGTACTCGGTGACACAGAATTTTTGGAACAGGAAAATCCCCAGGCTAACCAAGGGTTCACGGAGGAGGAAGAGGAAGGGCACCCTAGTAAGAGACAGAGGACTGAAGGCCCTGAGGAGCTAGACACTGAAATTCCTGACGATGAGGCCTCACTGCTCATGAGCCAGGACAAAGACAGACCAGGCTTTTAGCTCTCCTATGATTCTGCCTCTTTTTCGGCACCTTCAGATCTTTCATGGGCTGTCACATTGGGAAAAGAAGAAACAAGGGAATAGATCGAGGCTAGGAACAAATCCACAAGGGAGAAACTGAGAGTTGAGTTGTCTCAGTTCCTAGACAAGCATCATACCGGGCTCACCTCAGCCCTAGATTTGGAGAAAGATCAACTTATCTTGGTTGTCCAGCATTCGGCCTCTCATCCCTTACCCCAAGGATCCCAGTACAAAGCCCTAGAAATAATTCTAAATTTGGCTTCCATCCCCTTGCCTAGTAAGTTAAATTTGCACCAGTCCATCGGGGACATGCTACGAACTGAAGTAGTAAAGCATACCATCACCTTGGAGAAAGAAGAAAGGAGATTGGCTCAAATGAAGGTCACTTAGCAAAGGGAAAGAGAAAATTATAAAGCTCTTGTTGCACAGCTGGAAGACTGCAAAAAGTTGATAAGATGGAAGGGAGTCGATGCCAATTCAGCGTCACAAGCTCTTCTAAGCAAAACGAAGTTGTAGGTATAGGAATTGAGATGAAAATTGAATATCCCTCGTTCTGAACATATTCAAACAGAGGAACTAGCCAGAGTGGGAAAGGAAAAAGGTGTCCTCACTGATTCCCTCGCTCAAAAGGATGAGTATAACGCGGGATTAAGGGAGAAGTTGTCAGAGTTACAACTTGCGCGGGGTAATCATGTGTGTGTAGTTCCTCTACCGATGGACCCGCAAAGTGCTCCAGAATAGTTAACCAAAGCTCTGGAAAACCTAAGGATGTCATAATATGAAACACGCACCACCCAATGGCTCTTGGACAAGGCCAAGGCGGCATACTTAGAGAACCAAAATATGGTCTCGTCCCTTCATAAGGAGGTAGAGATCCTTCGCAGGGAGGCCCAAGGACACGAGAAGTCTATCAAGGACTTGAAAGCACAGATCAAAGGTAATATGTCCTTAGTAGAAGCTAGGAAAATAGTCTGGGCAGATATCATAACAGAGGTAAAAGAGCATTGGGAGCTTATCATGTCAGCCAATGACAAGAAGAATACCATCCGAGAGTACAAGGTACAGCTGGAGGCTGGCCGTAGGGAAGGGGACAAGAATGCAACGGCAGCAAGGAGATATGTAAAGTATATCAACGAGCTCCCATCTCAAGAATTGAGCACCCATGGAGTGGTTGACCATTTTAGGGCCATCATGGAGGTTACTAAGATGATCTAGAAAGAGGAGGCACGCATAAAAGCATTGGGATATTTAGAAATCGTGACAAAGGGAGTGGAGAGATTCGATCAGGAATGGCATAAGTTAGTGGAGGATGGCCTTCCCTCTTGTTGGGATCATCAGTCAAGGACACTGCTTCCCCCGACCACTTATGACTAGAAAATGACCGAGATCAAGTGCAAGGAATATATAACATTAGAGAAAACCTCCCGCTTGAGGGCAGAGACCTTAATAGCAGCATTACGCAAGGATTTCTTTCTCCTCTCCCAGGCCAAGAGATTCTTCACGACCTGCCTCAATTATTCTGAGCTTATTGAGCTTCAATCTATGTTTGAGTTCTTCAGCACAACACCTCTAGCTGCAACGGTCACCTGGCAAAGGTGCTATGAATATGAAAATCCTCCGACTCCTTCTACCTCGCAGCAACTGACACCTCAACTGCCTTGCCAGCCTAGCTCCTCCACTTCTTCAATCATGGGTATCATGATCAGGCCCATGTGGCCTTTGTTTTCATTTTTGTTTCAGTTTCAGTTGCGATGTAAAATCCGGTGAAATATCCATTTCACCCAAAGTATTTTTCACATGTTATGTTTTTGTTATAGTCAGTGTCGGAAGAATACTTCCTTTGATACGATGCAGTTATATCACATCATTTTTTATTTGGATATGAAACTGTAAAATCAAGAAGGAATATTTTGTCTGAAAAAATATCTGGCCAAGAGGCTCAATGTAAAAACTATAAAAGGCCCACTCAGGGACGAAGAAAAGGTTTTGATTTCTCTGGAAGTTCTGAGTGCATATTTTGTGTAGTGCATTTTGTAATGTTTGGATTAACTCTTAATGCATATCTGGTAGAGTTGTTTTGAGAATATAATATAATGACGACTTGTTTCAAAATGGATTCCTACTATGATTTTGAGCAGTATGTATGCTTCTTCTGTGTATTGGTTTAATTTTCTTATTCAATTTCGCCATATTCTCTTTCAAGTTATCATGTGTTTGGAATGTTGGTTTCTTATGGCTAATTAATGAATTTATTGTACATGATACTCATGTAAGGGTCATTGGCTACCTTAATTAGGCTCGACACACGATTCCCGTCTCATATTTATCATCCTTATCGTTCTCTTCTTTAAGTCCCTAGAGGGAAGATTCTTACATCCTAGTAGGCCTACCTCACTTTGACTTACTGTCCTTTTTCTTCTTAGCGTCCATTTGCATTAACTTAAAATATATGTTCATTGGTTCCATATCCGGCCCTATTGCAGCAAATTGAGCTTCATTTCAGCCACAGGTCCATTATGAGTTATTCCTTTCTAACAATTAGAGCTAGCAGTTATTGCTCTGCTCCCATTTTTATCTAGAACCGCTTATCAAATCATTTCTACCAATTTTATATCTCAGAGGTTCCTTCAAAGCGCATAGAGAAAACCTATATGACCTCCCTCTCATAAGATGTCCTAGGCACTGATATCTTGCAACTCAAGACTGTCTCTAGGAGCGACAACAGATAGAACAGTATGCAAATCAAGAGGAGTGAGAGGAGAACACATTGCATGAGGCAGAGGAACAAATTGCTACTCAGACAGCTTCACAGACTCCAGTTCCTCAAGAAAAAGAGACTAAGAGGTCAAGAGAAAGTTTGTATCCTACAATTTCAGAAATTTAGGAGACAAACTTCATAGTTTTTAAGAGAAGGAATAATACCAATACTCATGAAGAGCCATTAGAAGAAGAAAGTTCATAGGAGCAAGAAACAATGGTCTTGACATGTTTTCATACTTCTACCATTCCAAGGATTGAGGAGATCGCTACAGATTCTCCTATTTCATATATTTCTCAAGGCACGGCACAATAAATTATTTGTGCTAGGTACAAAGAGATTAAAAGAAATAATGAAGCATTGAAGTCCACCACATATTTTAAATTCTAGAAACATTCTTCTATTACCCAGCACAGACTTTTGTATGCACTTGATACCGAGAAGAGACATTTTCAGTTAGCTTTCTTGGAACTGAAAGTTTCAGTCCCTAAAAGTGAAGAAGACTATAAAACATCTATTTTTTCTTTTGACACCAAGAAAATCCATGCAATTGATCAAATTGACCTACATAAGCAGGTTGGAGTAATTATATATTCCACATTAACAAGCTCAGCCATGGCAGTCTCCAAACTACAAGCTTCACTGAATAATATTCATACACAATTGACAATGGAGAAATGTTATCTTTGGCCAAAGATACCAGAATTAAATCATTTGAATATATGGTAATAAAATTAGGATATGATCCTAATGATGTTAAAGCAGTTGAAGAAATGAACAAGAAAAAGAATGTTGATATTCAAGCATTAAGCAAGCAGTTAAAACTTCCTACTACAGAACATCCACGGGCTAAATAATTTGGTAAATTGGAGAAAGAAAAAGAGAATATCTTCAAATTGATAATTGAACAAAATGTTCAAATTCAGAAAACGGAAGTTGATATGCAGGACACACTTTTAAAGTAAAAATAACGGCAGCTTAGTGTTTCAGCTGCCATTCCTATAGGAACACCATCTAATGCAGGTAATTCAATAGCAGAGACATTTATAGAAGTAATTATTGCAATGGATACACAATTCAATGATGCAGCAACATACTTATCAAAATCCATGGGAAAATTATCTTTAAAGGACCAAGAAATTGAAAAACTCAAAACACAGTTGCAAAAGCTACAAGAGAATAAACTTAAAACTGATAATGCTTATTTAGCTGAAATTCAGAAGAATTTCGGGATAACTAAACAATTATAAATTTATGAGAATGAATATTTAATAGCTCTGACTATTGCCCAAGCTAAAGAGAATATTTGGATTGATATAAATGCATCAGTAACTGAACTGTGGCCTTCGATTGAGATTGTTTTTGAACAAGAAGAGTTGTTACGAAGATTAAGAGAAACAAGGGCAGAAATAAAGGAAGACCTCGACCAAAAACCATGTCACAAGAATATTCAAAGTTTTGAATTCCAATACAAAAAAAAAAGAGCTTGAAGAGTATGGTATTGAAGACAGAACTGAATTTTCTTGGAGGTAAGAAAGGTGCTCACTAAAAGGAATTGAATGCTACAACTTGAAAATAAATGTCATAATTTAGAAGCTCGAATTAAAAATTTCCATGGGAAATTCAATGTGTTACATCAAAAAGGACTTCCCAGTTTGCAAGGTATAGGTGGTAAATTAATTCCACATGAAGATTATCAACATAGATTACATGAGATAGCAGTAGATAAAACTAAGTTTTCTAAAATTAGATGAGTTATCATTGGAAAGGCTTTCATTGAAGGTTTGAGTTATGATTTGTTAATTCAACATGGAGTCAAGCATTTGTTCATAACTAAACCTACTTTTGAGAAATATACCGAAGTGGATGAATCATACAAAAAATTATTAAAATTTTCTATCCTTGATGAAAAAAGATGGGACAAATTGCGTGAGCTCATCGAATGAGAGACAACAAATTTTCAGCAGAAGAGTGTCAGGTTTTCAAGAGAAAACAACATATTTCTAGGAACAAAAAACAAAATAGCAGATTTACAACTCCAGTCATCAGCAACAGTCCTCGAAATTTGTGCAAGATGTCAAATCAGTTCAGGTTTCCTCTTATTCTGTTCTGTTTTTGTAAAAATCCAAATTAGTTTGGATGATATATTTTGTAATAAATTTTTGATTCAAAGTCCATATATTTTAAATTAAATACTATGATTACTTTGTAATTTGAAGGATAAAGGGTCGAACCCTTGTGATGATCCTCGATGTGATTGTAAACTTCTAAGTTATTTTTCAAGATAATAGAAGGATTTTGGATTTGTTCTGAAACAACTTGTGTATCTCTATGAGTTATTCCAGTTAGTCAATTTTATTTTTTATTTTATTTTTTTATTTATTTATTTTTTTTATTTTTTTTTGCACGTGTTCAAAGTAACATAGGATATTATAGGTAAGAATAGATTGAGTGTCAATCTCTCTGAAATCCTCTGCAAAGTTATAATCATTTACATAGATTAGTTTATTGGACAGTTTGTCTAAGATAGCTCCTCTACACATCTGTTCTATATATGATGAATTAAATGCTCACTTTAAATGTTTGATAATTATATATCTTCTTAAATTCTTCTTTTCAAATCAATTGAGTATTAATTTCGTTAAGGACGAAGAATCAACCCTTCTATTCTCTCATTAATACTTAACGTTTAAATATATTTAAAGTTCAAAGCATTGGTCATCCAATTAAAATCAAAACCAAAAACTTAACTTAGATGATTTGGAACAATTCATTATCCTAGAATTTTCTACAAAGGAACAACACCCTGCACCAATTTTCCACTTCCCCATCCAAAAATTCATCTTTGTTCGTGATAAAAACCCATTTTCACCCCTTCTTCCACAATTTTCACCACCACCACAGTTTCTAGTCCCTATGCATGAGCTCACCATGAATTATTGGCTACAAGATAAGACAGTGTGCTACAAGAAAGTCCAGAGAGTTGCAAAAAGCCTAATTTTTAGCAATTTTGTCACCAAAGCCCTAGAATTAAAATGAGGAGCATCAAAAGGGAAGTAAGTACACATTTTTCCTTTCCCCTTTTGCACAAAAATCCTATAAAATATTTTAGTTTTTCAATAGTACATCCTATAGAAATTTATGATAGAAGTTTGAGAATGAAAAGAAGATGAAGTATGGATGTTTCTTTTGAATTGAACATGATAAGAAGGGACATTGCAATTGTTTTGAGCTGAGCATGAAATATGTCCTCTTCCAAGAAACAAGCAAACTGTTCTTTTTCCCTCTGTTTCAAAAACCCTCATTGCACAAAATTCTCTAAAACTTATAGCAGAAAGGGAGAATTGTATTTCCAACTTTGAAAAGTTGTATTGAATACTATGGGGGGTGGATTTAACCATAATGAGCCCACAACCAAGAATAAGAAGGGAGTGAAATTAAAGTAGGTGTTCACCATCAAAATATCTAACTCTAATTGCAGAAATCAAACTACAGTGATGAAAAGAGGTTTTCCAACGGGTCTCTGATCTCTTCCAGCTTGTGTCTAGAGCCTAAAATATGTTGTAGAATGGTAAGAGGAAAAAATTAGGCCTGAGGGTAAATTATAGTCAAGTTATGATAGATTTTTTGAGGTGCTACAGGATGTTACAGGTCTATTACAAGATGTTACAGGTCTGCTACATGATGCTACAAGATGTTATGTACTACTACAGGATTACATCTGACGGAATTTTAAGGGTTCCAAAGGTGGCTAAATGGTGGAAAAAGGTAGCAGGAGATTGTGAAAGGATGTGGAAGACCTTTCCAAGCCTAGAACTCTTCACGAGCCCATCTTGCACAAGGGTAGAAAAGAAGACTAATGGTCTCAACCAAAACTATGATTTTTTGTGCATAGACAGTTTTGAAGTATGAGTGAAAATTAAATGGGAGTGTCAAGGGAGAGGGTGTGCACGCAATGGTGATGATGCCAATTTGACCTATAAGCCAACAAATTTCATTTATGATTTTGTGCTTGAAATACTGCTAAAAAAATGCTACTAATTTTTAGTATGTGTTAATGTGCTTCTTTAAAGTTGATTCCACTTGTATTGGAGCTTAAAAACATCCAAATTAATATAAAAAAATTACCCCACAACATTTTTGCATGAATAACCTAGGCATTTGGGCACTTAGATCAACTTACTAGTTCATTTCTCTGAAATTTCAAGTTTCTAGTAGTAATTTTTTGTTATTTTTTAGCACATGTTAATGAGGCTCTTTTGAGTTTATTCCACTTGTATTGAGTCATAAAAACATTCTACTTAATAACAAATTTTCCCCATAACATTTTCACTTGATCAAGTTAGGAATTTGATAGGTTAACTAGCTCACTAATTCTTGAATTTCCAGTTTTTAAGAGTAGCAATCTGTTATTTTTTAGCACATGCTAACAAGGGTATTTTTGAGTCATTATACTTGGGTTGGAGTCCTAGAAAATCCTACTTAATAAAAAAAAACTTTCCCATCTCATTTTCATTTTATTTGATTGGGCATTCGAAAAAATAACTCGAGAAATAACAATCTTGTAGCAATTTTTTTTGGAGATCTTCCTTGCCTAAATTCACTCCAAATTCATGGTAGAAGTATATTTGTAGTCTATTAATGCTCTGAGACCACGTTGGTTGAGTTGAGGCTTTTTCAGGTTGCCATTTAGCTCTTACATTGCTTGCTTCTTAAATGTGAATTTCTGCAATTTCTCTAGATTTCCTTTCTGCAATTTACTTTAAGCAAAGTGTGATTTCCTTCTTGCAAGAGTAATCTACGACTTTCCATTCCTACAAAAAAGAATAGATTTCGTTTAATTTCATTTCCTCTCTAAAAAGATAAATTATATTTTCTTAGTGTTCATTGTGCTTTACAATTTTTCAAATATAATAGATTTCCTTTTCGTCATTTACTTTCAAGCAAAAGTAGAATAGGTTTGCTTATTGTTATTTGTCTTTTCAACCTAAGATTGGCAGCTTACCTAGATCTTTGTGTAACACCATCCTCCAAAATTTACCAAAGCTAACAGGTCCACCAGGGTAAACATGTGATGAGAGGCTACTATGATGTGATTCAACTCCCCATGTATAGTTAAGAAAATGGAACCGATAAAATAAAACCAAATTGACCTTCCACACATGCTAAAGAACCTCCAAGAGCCAACCAACCTTTCCAGGTGACCAATTCTTGAGGAAACTTAACTTTTCACTAATATAACACCCCATTCGCTCCCTTGACAAGATATGCATGTGACTTTAGGCCTCCAGTCACTCCCACAGTAAGGACAAGCCAACGAATCTAGAATTGTTTTTCTAGTTCTGTATCAGCGACCCCGGATTCTATGTCACTTTTTCAGGGCCAGGTCTCATGCCACAGCCCAGAACCTCATGAAATCTTCATGAATGATAAATAACATTGATACAAAGGTACTAATGCAAAAATTTGATCAATGAATCGACTGGAATCCTGCTAGCCATGACGGACATTTCGTAAAACATATCACAAATATGCATTCTATAGGTCATAACAACAGATCTGAGCATAGGGGTCTCATACATATCTAAGAATCGCGAAGAAGCATTGATGCCTTATTACATTAGTTGCATTAGGTAATATATTCATCGTTCATTTAGTTAAAATTCAAAACATGATGAGAGCCATAGATCATCATTGTCATAAAACATACTCATAACCAACATATAAACAACAAAAATAACAAGGATACAACAGCCATAAATTCCACATATGAACCAATACATTTGCACATAAAATACCAGGGAAATAACTCTTATTAATGATTGCAAAAGCTAATAAGGTTTGGGACTTCCATGTACCACCCGACCATAGATTCACTGAACCAAATCTTTCTTTCATCTAATCACCTTCATGCCATATTCCAAGCATGAATGTCAGACTCATAACCAAAAATCAACCAAGGCTTCCCGAGGCTAAACCACCTCACCCTCATCAATAGAACCAAGCTTTAACACAAACCCCACTAGATTACTAATCCCTAAATAAGCATGTATGCCATCGGATTTATCCACCGTGAGGAATTTTCAAGTCTCCTAGTCTCTAGGCTAAATCGTACATCTTGCCATACAACGGTCAAGGATCCCTAGGACTAATCAAGACTCCACCATCTAATCTTTACTATGTATCCTACCATTCACATAACAAGGATTCCTAGGTTTGATCAAGGGCACCCACCTTTAGGTTTTACCATATATCCCGCCATTCATCGATCGAGGATTCCTAGGCCCACCGAAGTAACACTAAAAAATTCGCCTTTATTGCAACCCACAGCCTGGTTCATGGGTCATTAGGTCAAGGCTTTACCGCAATCCACAATCTAGTTCAGGGATCGCTAGGCCATGTGCTCTTTCTTTCAGATACCACCTCACTTAGTTTCGAATCCATCTGACAATCCAGCTCAACCAAAACATTAGAACCTCATCACACCATGGTTATTCGGAAATGGCAAGGCTAGGCTGAAGAACATTGTCACACCTGGAAAAAACCATGCCCATGATAGCAAGCGAACCAAGAACACACGAACATAACCATGCATGCAAAAAATAGCAAGGAAATCATAGATGCAACTCGATACCTCCAAATAATCTCGTTGTAGTCGCTTGATCCTGTTATTCCTTGCTTGATCTTTTGCTTCCCTTTTCCTTCTTTTCTTTTCTTGATCCAATGTTGAAGTGCTCCAAGAAAACTCTAAGTGTCCAAGAGTGAGAGAGAGAGAGAGAGTTCTTAAACTAAATTGACAAAAGGCTACCAATTGATCCTTAGAAGCAATTTTATTAATGAGGCCTCTAATAGCTTACTTTTCCATTATTTTCCTTCATTTTCCTCCTCACATGCAACATGTGACCTTTCACCTTCCTTTTCTCCTATTTTCCATTATTTTCATAAACAAAATGCCGAAAATGCCATTTTGCCTTTCCAAATCCTTTGCTAATTTCCTTAGCCATAATAACCGCAATGAACACCCGCACTAGGATGTTTTTCCTAGCATTCATCTTGGAATAAGTGTCCCATAATCGTGGTTACTATTTTGCCTTTATTAACTTTTGTTACATGGAATTTTCACCAGGGTTGTTACAGAACCCTCCCCTTGGGGGAACACTATCCTCGGTGTTCATTGACACCTTCTTTCGGGAAAAACTACCCTAAGGTCTGGGTTGAGGGACCTAACAGAGCGGAAGTCATACAACAATAGGAAGCAATCAAACTAGAGGTCCTAATGCTTAAACTAGTAAACTAAGGAGAGATGACCTTACTCGTATGTCCTACGTTTGAGGTCGTTCCCGCTAGGTGCAAACCCTCTTCTTCTCCACACGCTTTAAGACTTGTAACTCACTCAAGAAAAATCACATAGACTAGTTGTAAAAAATATATATCCTAAATCTCAGAATGTTAGATCATATAAGCTTATAAAATATAACATGAAATTAACAATTATAAGATCATTAACATGTATAAGAGACATATAAGATCATGACATCAGGAACAGGACAAACCTTCTTTATTGATGTATTTAAAAGATGTGGATATATCACCTGAAATCAACCATGGCTCCAAGTGAAATCGTCCTCCAGATCCGTCCAAACCAACCCTCAACAATCTTCTTCCATAAAAGGTGCACAAGGATGTCACATAAACAAGGTGAACATCTCAAAGAAGGAAACAAGGGTTTCCTAAACCTGGGAAGTGCAGGAAGCACAGGGATACTCAGACTTGATCTAGGCTTTAACAGGCTATAGTATCAATGTCTTTCTCTCTCCTCCCTTCGGCCTTCCTAATGAAGTGTATTTATACTTCCTCAAAATAGATTTTTCAGTTGGGAAATAGTTTGGCCATGGGCTCCTATAGGTGCGCTTTCGGTGTAACCCGTAAACCTCGCCCAAAATATAGGGAGTTATATATTTTTTAATATTTTAAATTGTATACGCGGGTCAAATATGAGTGGAATTGCGTTTGCACTCGTGTAAGATAGGGCAGAGTCGCGTATGGAATTAAAAATAATTTCTTAAGAAGATGACCAAGTCTGAATGGAAAGGGTTGCCCTAGGCCAATAAATAGATCATAAATTATATAAAGGTGATAAATGATGTTATAACACACCTACAACTAATAAGACTGCTGAAAGCAAAACATATTTCCCATAGAGTTGTATAACTTAACTCGTTGCAACATTTACAATGATCAACCTGTTGAGAAGTAAACCAACATGAAAACATTATAACATGTCACCCATACCTCTTATTGGAGATTTCTAACACAACTCGTGGTGGAATTTACATCCATATACATATGTACATGTACCAAAACATCACATCAAAACATATACCAAAAACATTCGCTTAACCAGCAAATAGAGAAGGATACATAGTCAGCATTTGATCTACCATGTCCCATGTAGCTTCATCAAGCCCAAAGTGCTTCCACTACAATTTAACCTACTCGATTGTTTAGTTCCAGATCATGATCATATTTCTCTACAAAATACGTTGTGGTTCTGGCTAGAATTCTCCTTCGGGATCCACTTGCAATACAGACCAGTAAATCACATGATCAACATATTTAACATACTTCTTAAGCAATGACACATGGAAAACATCATGGACTTTCACTATCGAAGGCAGTGCAAGTTGATAGGATATTGGTTTGATCCTCTCAAGAATCTTGAAAGGTCCACAAAACTGACATGCGAGCTTGGCACACGATCCAATCTGCAAAGAGCTCTTCTTGGGCTTGATGCACAAGTAAACATGTTCTCAAACCTAAAACTCCTTAAACAACTTGTTTCAATCTGCATAGATTTTATACTTGTCATGTTCTCCCTTTAGGTTCTTCTTTATTACCTACATTTCCTATTCCATTTCTGCCAACATGTCCGGTCCAAGCAATAACCTGTTCACCGGATCACTCCAACTGATGGGAGTATTACAACTTCACCCATAAAATGCCTCAAATGGACTCATCCTCAGTGAATCTTGGTAACCATTTTTGTAAGCAAACTCGACCACCAGAAGGTACTCCTCCCATTTCCTCTTTTGATGCATCACATACATACTCAACATTTCATCCAATATCTTGTCGACTCTCTTTATCTGTCCATCTGTATGCGGATGATAATTTGTGTTAAAGGCCAACTTTGTACCCAATCCTATAAATAGCTCCTTCCAAAATTGGAAGTGAACTTCACATCCCTGTCTGACACAATATTCTTTGGATCACCATGCAATCTGACCACATCTCTGATGAATACATGTGCCACATCACTAGTTGAATACGTAGACTTAACTGGAATGAAGTGTGCCACTTTTGTCAACCTGTCCACCACAACCATGATGGAATCATGTTTTCTAGATGTCCTTAGCAAACCTGTAATGAAATCCATGAAAATGACCTCCCACTTCCACTCTAGAATCGAAATTGGTTGTAGTCATCCACCTAGATGTTTGCACTCTTCATTTACTTGATAACAGTCCAAACATCTAGCCACAAACTTCGCCATGTCATTTTTTTATATTCGGCCTATAATAGAACTTATTCATTGTTGTCAATATCATTTGATTTCTTGGTTGACCTGAATACAGTTTCACACGAAACTCTCTAAATATAATATTCTTGAGCTCACTATTGTCTGGCACATATATCTTGTCCCTAAATCCGATCAAGCCATCTGTTGTGAGACAATAGTCCACATCCTGTGCACCTGTACCTATACCACTACCTATACATGTGCCTATACTTGTACCCGTACGTTGATGTAACTTGTGCTTAAGCTCCATGTACATGTTATCATGTTGTCCTGCCTATAAGATCTAATCCTGTAAGTTTGTACCATAACTCATAGTTGTTATATGATTCACCTATATCTGCCTTAAGAGAAATTGAAACCAGGTTCTCCTTACCCTTAATGTACATGATCTGAAAGTCAAATTCACTAATTGTGGCCAACCATCTAGCTTGCATCGCATTCAGATTTGGATGATCAAATAAGTATCTCAACCCGCTATGATCATTCATCAATACGAACCTCCTGTAAAGAATATAGTGCCTCTACATATTCTATGCATGGATGATGGTTTCCAAATCAATATCATGTGTTAGATATGTCTACTCATGCTCATTTAGTTTCTGTGATTCATAACATGTTGCCTGCCCTTCTTACAAATGGACTCCACCAAGTCCTCTCTTGCAAGAATATGTACACACCACAAATGCATTGATCGTATCTGCAATCCAAAAACTGTTTCAATTGTTCAAAACATATTGCACACTCCTCTATCCATTCAAATTTCTTACCTTGCCTCTGTAGTGACGTAATAGAATATGCAATCCCCGAGAAGTTCCTGATGGAACTCCTATAATAAAATTCTAGTCCCATGAATGATCTTAACTCATCAAAATTTCTAGGAGCTTCCCACTCCACAATAGCCCTTATCATTTTTGGATCCATTGCTATACCTTCCTTGGAGACCACATGCCCTAAGTAATGTACCTTTGTCTGAAAGAAGTTGAATTTATTGAGCTTGGCATACAATTGATGCTCTCTTAGCAATCTCAATGTTTTTGCTAAATGCTACACATTTTCTTTTTCATTCTTAGAATATATCAAGATGTCGTCAATGAATACAATAAAAAACTTGTCCAGATAAGGACACAACACACTATTCATCAAGCACATAAAAATATTTGGAGTTTAATCAAACCAAATGGAACTACAACAAACTCATAATGCATGTACTTGGTCTGGAAAGTTGTTTTTTAAATATCTTATTCTTTGATGCGTACTTGATGGTATCATGATCCCAGATCAATCTCCGAGAATGTTGCTTCTCCCTTCAACTAATCAAATAAGTCATCAATCCTCGGCAATATATATCTGTTCTTAATGGTCACCTTGTTCAAATGCCTGTAATCGATGCATAATCTAAGAGTGCCATCCTTCTTCTATACAAACAATACCGGTGCACCCCAAGGTGATACACTTGGCCTAATGTATCCCTTTTCAAGCATTTCCTTCAAATACAACTTTAGCTCTACTAACTCAGGTGTGCTCATTCTGTACGGTGCCTTTTATGTTAGTGCTGCCCCTGGTACCAACTCATTAAAAAAGTCTACTTCCCTGTGAGGCGACAACTCGAAAATATATACTAGAAACACATCCTTAAACTGTTGTAAAACCATGTACCTACACAATATCTCTGCATACTCATCCTCCTTACCTTTATCACTAGAAATATGCACAGCAAATAACACACACCCTTCTCTGTGATTGCACTTAGCCTACATAGTTGTAACCATTCTGACTGATGTTGCCTTCTTCTTACCCTATAAGACTCTTTATTCCCCGTTTTCATCCAAGTACTCAATGGATTTGTCATAGCAATCAACTTTAGTCCTATGAAGATACAACCAGTGTATACCCAACAACATATTGTATTATCCCAATGGAAATACATTCAAGTGTGTTGACGTAGGCATACCATTCAATTCAAAAGCACAAGCTCTTACCCAATGATGAATTCTCTTCTTTGTACTTGTAGCCAACTGGACTAAACAATATTCTGAATGCACTTCTTTATTCAAACCTCACTTATTGACCAAGTCAAGTTTAACATAAATATAATTAGATCCACGGTCAGTCAAAATATAAACAACTTGATCACAAAGCTTTCTGTCCATCTCAATTATAGATGCTTGGTGATCTTTCTTCCTATTATCCAACGCTACATAGATACAAGGAATGCTCTGCCCAACATCCCCAATAGTATTTTCTTCCTGTGCACTATATACCTAAGACCTACCACATTGATTTTGTGGAAAATCTCTCTTAAGATGTTCCTTAGCACATGTCCAACACTCCAATTGTCTTGTACCATCACCTCTATTTTGTTGTTGTGATCCATGTCCCTATCCAACTATGTTGAGCTTCTTGTATGGTGCAACATTCTCTTTCTCTTCTACATTATGAGGCCTTGTTCTTTTCTGCTGCCATTTTCCTTTACCTTTATCTTTCCCTTTCCAACCTTGCTCAGATTATGTCTTATGCTTTGACTACTCATAACAGTGTTTCAGTTTCCCAATGACCTCATCAAGTGACCGAGGCTCATCACACTCAATCCAATCTCTAAAATTTAATGGAAATCCATTGAAAAATTTTTGAACTTTGGTCTTTTTATCCTTAAGATATGGTACATACCTCAATAGTTCCAAGAACTTGGTTGTATACTCCTCATTCGTCATTGATCCCATTTTAAGCTCATAGAATTCCTTGGATTTTTTGTCGTAGTACCTTTCTAACAAGTATTTCTTCTTGAAGAGTCTATTGAATTCATGCCAACTCAAGTATTTTGTCTTGATGTCTCTGACTCATTTTACATCTTTCCACCAAATGTTTGCTTTCCCTTGAGGCTGAAGATATCTATTTTGGCCTTCATATTCTCTATGTACTCATGAAACTCAAATAACTTCTTCATCCCAAGTAACCAAGCCTTTTCATCCTCCATCTTCTTCAAATATGCTTCAAAATTAGGTGGTTTTTCTTTCCTAAACCCATATAGCGAGTATCCCCTATCACTCCTCATGTAAGGGTGATAATGATAATGATCATAGTGCCTGTCAAGACTAGAACTAGAATAGTAACTTTGTCCATCACCCCTCTTGTCTAAAGTATCCAAAAACATGCCATATTTAACCATGTCATCCCTATCCTACCTGTGACCACCATGAGACCTACTACCATATGTCCCATTAGTCCTATCCTCCTGCCCGTGGCTATTCCGAATTAGTGCTTGTCTCTGCAATTCTGAAAAACTCTGAAGGATTGTCGCATTGACTTTTGCTTGTTTCTCCTCTACTTGCATGGTTCAGTCATTGTCTGCTTTACAAATTCTTATTTTTACCTCCAAACTTCTCAATGTGTCTGCTAATTCAAAAGAGTGCCCAACACCACGCTGCTCATATGTTCCATAAGGAGAATCTTATGAACTGTATTCTACCATCTTGTAATCCATCTTGATACCTTTCCTGCAAGGCATACTATTTCAGCTAAACCAAATCATAAACAAACCAACATACCTCAGTATAATTCAGGGAGGATATCTCATCTGCAAGATCAACCAGATTAGCATGATACATGTATAAGCATAATCATAATAGTATATAGATATCATCCTAACTATATTTTAGTCATCAATGCTTGACCATATCAACCACACATCATGACCTCATGCATGACAACTAAAACCATATCAGTGCATGCTTAACAACATGTAAGCACTGACTTGCATAAACAATTCATAACCAATCATACACTCACAATGACACAGTCCACAACACCACCGGGAAATTTCACATGGTGACACCAATACAGCCATGAACACTACCATGCATATGCAACAAGCACATAGACCATAGGTATAAGGAATACATTTGTAACCAACATGATTTCATGACCAACATCGCCCATCCAGTCCCTGGGGTGAACCATGCTCTGATACCACTCTGTAGTATCATATATCACACAAGGAGAACAGAAACCAAAAACCACCCAAGGAAAGTGCAACCATGCTTTATTACCACTTTGTAACACCCTCCTCCAACATTTACCCAAGCTAACCGGTCCATCAGGGTAAACAACTAAAAAGAGGCTACTGTAATGTGATTCAACTCCCCATGTATAGTTAAGGAAGTGGAACTGACAAAAAAAAACCAAACTAACCTTCCACACATGCTACAGAACCTTCAGGAGCCAACCAACCTTTCTAGATGACCAACCCCTAAGGAAAATTAACTTTTCACTGATCTAACACCGTAGTCGCTCCCTTGGAAAGTTATGCATGTGATTGTAGGGCTCCAGTCGCTCCCACAACAAGTACAAGTTAGCGATTGTGGACTTTTTCAGCTTGTTCTGTGCTAGTGACCCCAGATTTTGTGCCACTTTTTCAGGGCAACTTCCGAGAACCTCATGAAATCTTCAGGAATGATAAATAACACTGAGATAAAGGCACTAATGCAAACATTTTATCAATGACTTAATTGGACCCCTACTAACCATGACAGTCATTTAATCAAACACATCCCAAATCTGCATTATTCAGGCCATAACAACATATCTGAGCATAGGGGTCTCATACTTATCTAAGAATCGCTAAGAAGCATTGATGCCTTATTAGTTTAGTTGCATTATCATCTATTGGGTCATATATTAATTGTTCATTCAATTACAAATCAAAACATGATGAGATCCATACATCATCATTGTCATAAAACATACTCATAACCGACATATAAAAAAAAAAAATAACAAGGATCTAACATCCATAAATTCCACATATGAACCTGAATATTTGCACATAAAATACCAAGGAAGGGAACACTTATTAATTATTGAAAAATAAAACCAGGTTTGGGACTTCCATGTACCACCTGACCATAGATTGGTTGAACCAAATATTTCTTTCATTCAATCACCCTCGTGTCATATTCCAAGCATGAATGTGGGACTTATAATCAAAAATCAACCAGGGCTTCCCGAGGCTAAACCACCTCGCCCTCATCAATAGAACCAGGATTTACCACAATCCCCATCGGATTACTAGGCCCTAAACAAGCATTGATGCCACCGTATTTCTTTACCTACACCGTGAGGAATTTTCCAATCTCCTAGTCTCTAGACTTTACCGTACATCCCACCATACAATAGTTGAGGATCCTTAGGCCTAATCACGACTCCACCCTCCAGGCTTTACCGTATATCCTGCCTTTCACTAGCCAAGGATTCTTAGGCCTGATCGAGGGCACCCACCTCTAGGATTTACTATATCTCCCGCCATTAATTGGTCGAGGATTCCTAGGCCCACTGAGGTAACACAAAAATATTCAGTTTTACTGCAACCCACAGTCTAGTTGAGGGGTCACTAGGCCAAGGCTTTACTACAATCCACAGTCGGGTTTAGGGATCACTAGGCCATGTGTTCTTTCTTTCAGAGACCACCTCACTTAGTTTTGAATCCATCACAACAAAAACATGAGAACCCCATCACACCATGGCTATCCGGAAATGGCATGGCTAGTTGAACAACATTGTCACACCTGGAAAAACCCATTCCCATGACAACAAGAGAATCTAGAACACACATGCATAACCATGCATGCCAAAACTAGCAAGGAAATCATACATGCAAATCGATACCTGAAAATAATCCCAATGTAGTCGCTTGATCTTGCTCTTCCTTGATTGATATTTTACTTCCCTTTGCCTTCTTTTCTTTTCTTGATCCAATGTTGAATTGGTCCAAGAAAACACTAGGTTTCCAAGAGTGTGTGAGAGAGAGAGAGCTCCAAAACTAACTGAAAAAAAAAGGCTACCAACTGATCCTCATAAGTTTTTTTATTAATGAGGTCTCTAATTTCTTCATTTTCCATTATTTTCCTTCATTTTCCTCCTCACATGCAACCTGTGACCTTTCACGTTCCTTTTCTCCTATTTTCCATTATTTTCATAAATAATGCCAAAAATGTCATTTTTCCTTTCCAAATCCTTTGTCATTGCCTTTTCTAATTTCCTTAGCCATAATAACCAAAATGAACACCCGCACTAGGATGTTTCACCCAACATTCAGCTTGGATTAAGTACCCATAATCGTGGTTATTATTTTTCCTTTATTAACTTTTATTACATGGAGTTTTTACCAGGGTTGTTACACTTTGCTCATTTTAAGTTGTTTCGTTTCTTTCTTTCACTTGCATCAAAGGGAGTCAGACTAGGAAGAGGAAGGTGTTTGTTGCACATATAGTTTTGACCCCTCTCAAGTTTGTACAAACCCCAGGTTGATAATTTAAGTCGATAGCCTCGGGAGTTGCAACATTCTTGTTGCAATTCTGGGGCTCATCAATTATGATGTAGAAGACTCTAAAAGAGTCTATATTATAACTTTCGTTAAGAGTTGAGGTAGTCAAACCATGGTCAAACCTAACAACTAGTAGGTTATTGGGTTGTGTTATAACATGACCACTAGGAAGAAAAGGGGTTCCATTCTTTCGAGTGCATTTGTTCCATAGCTGAACAAAAACAATCGGTAAGGATAGGAGGTAGAGCACACACAGAGGAGTTTTACACTATATTAGCTCATAGGCCACATGCCATACTTCTTGGTACTCATATCCATTCTTCCATTTATAGAAAGAGAGTGGAGCGAACTCACCTTCGAGTTGGGTTTTTCTCCTGAAAGGGTTTCCTAGGTCATATCTTGTGCGAAATGTGTTATTGAGCTTTTATTTTACAGTTATATATTATTTGCAATAATTTTAATTCGCATGCATACATTATTAATAGTAATTTATAAATTTGTAAATCTAAAGAGATATAAAACTATAGTAGCGTATATTTTTGAACTTTTAAGTATAATTTTATCAGATCTATTGTGACGAACTATCCATATCCACAATAGTTTACAAATCATATTGGTGTCAGAGCAGGATTCTTTGGGTATATTGTGGATATTTGCAGGGGATCTAGATTGTATAGCCCAAAATTTGTAAAACCCTAATCATGACCAACAAATCTATGAATAATCTTCGTGATCTTGCAAAGGAGAGGTTTTTGCGGCTAGAAAAACAAGTCTCAAGTATAAATTGTAATGTAAATCTCCTTATGTTGGCCCTCAGAAAATATCTTTGGATATTTAGAGAAGTTGGGGGTTCTAATGCATAGGACAAATCACAAGGGGGATTAAAAGATCGAGAAGATATAAAGAACTAGTCGAAGAAAGAACTTGGAAAATATCAACCCAGATTGAGTGTCATGAATCAATCACAACCCTTGTTCAAAATGGAATAAAAGGTCATTATCAAGACATACCACGATGATATCGATGCTCTGAAGCTAAATCACTACCTGTAGTAATCTCAAGTGTATTTTAGTGTTCATCAAATTGAGGAAGAACAAAATATTTCATTTTCACTACTAAAATTAGAGGGCCATGCCCTAACTTGGTGGGAAATCCACACAGAGACCTTAAGGTTGGAGTGAGAGCCTCTAGTGGCTAATTAGGAGGACTTCAAAACCCTCATTAAGTCACAATTTTACCCTATTGGGTACATAGAGGACCAGTGGATCCGATGGCACTACTTCAGGCAAAAGTCGGGGCAAAGCTTGTAGGAGTACAACACAAAGTTAAAAAACATGGCCATCATGTTGGGTATCTCCCCAAAGAACCCAGATGTACTCCTCAATTATTTGGGGGGTCTACATCGCCATCTTCGGGATAAAGTTACGTTGTTCAAGCCCAAATCGATGGATGAGGCTTATGTATAGGTACAATACCTCGAAAACATAGGTCTAAAGAAAGCGCAATCAAGTGGATTGAAACAGAAGGAGCAACATGACACTTCTGAGTAGGGGAAGAAGAAGGAAAAAGTGAGGAAAGATTTTTAAAAAATGGCAACCACAACACACCAATATAAAGATCCCAACAACCACTATAACATTTATGACCATACAGAGGAGAAGCGATGGAAGTTGCATCTGGTGCTTAACCCGAAGAACAAAAATAAATACAATAAGAAGAAGAATCTTATGGCCATTGATTTGAACAACCAAGTTGAAAGAAATTGATACGTGGATGAGAAGATCGTTTGTACATCAATTCAAAAATAGGTGAATCTAATTAGCCTTTGGAAATAGGAAGAGAAAGAAATGACGAAATCTTCCATGTAAAGGTATAGGTCAAGAAAACCAAGATTAATGCTCTGTTTGACTTAGGATCACAGGCGAATCTCATTGAAGCAGAGCTAGTCAAGAAATTGGGATTTGAATTTCGTGATCATCCAAGCCCATATCCACTTGGATGGGTAAATAAGGATGCAGGCCTGAAGATAATAAAACAGTGCAAAATTAGATTTGACATCGGTGCTAATTTATTGATGAAGTAGAACTAGATGTGGTTCCCCTTGATGTATGTGGAGTCATGTTTGGAAGTCCCTACATGTACATGTGAGATGCAATATTCATGCAGAAAACCAACCAATATTGGCTCGTAAATGGTGGAAAATCATTTACCATCAATGTGCACAAAGGCAAGTCGAAATTTTTGTTGGTAAATGCGATCTAAGCCAAGAAATTTATCAATTCCAATAAGAAGTATGTTTTATTGCTTTTAAGAGAAAAACAGTATGTAGAAGATTCAGTAAGAGGTAAAGCGTCCCTAGAGGGGTGTAGCAAGAAATATAAGCAACAATTGAAGAGCTTCTACAACCATACAGGGATGTGTTCTGAGAGCCTAAAGGGTTACCACCTAAGAGGGAAGTGAAGCACGAGATCCAACAATTGTTAGACTCCCCATTGTAAAATATTGGGTTGCACATGCAGTCTGCTATAGAAGCAAGTGAGGTGAATAAATAGTTGCAACAGTTACTGGATAAAGGTATCATTCGACCATGTACATCACCATGTGGGTCACCGATCATCATTGTACCAAAGAAATGTGGGACTTAGTGGATGTGTTTATATTACTGGGTGTTGAACAAAATCACGCTCAATAACAGGTACCCCCTACATAGGATAGATCATGAACTGGATCAGTTGCAGCAAGAAAAATACTTCACCAAGATGGACTTAAATTCTAGATATCACCTTGTTTGATTCAAAGAATAATATATATGGAATATTTCCTTCAAAACCAGGCAAGGTTTGTATGAGTGGTAAGTCATGCCATTTGGACTATGTAATGCACCAACTACATTTATGAGATTAATGAATGATGTATTGTGCCCTTTTATAGATTCATTTCTTATTGTCTATTTCAATGATATATTGGTATACCTGGGAGGAGCACATCTCACATTTGATGCAGGTGTTGGAGACATTAAAGAAGCACTAGCTGCTACAATATCTCAAGAAGTGCGAGTTTGCATAACAATATTTGGTGTATTTGGGGTATGTGATAGGTGGAGGAGAGATGAAGATAGGTCCTGCCAAGATGGAGGCCACATGAAATGTTCGATGCCTATTAATCCTTTTAAGGTTGGGAGTTTCATTGGGGAAACATGGTACCCGAGGAAATTCATAGCGTCATTTTTAGCAGTAGAAGCACCACTCCATGCCACAACAGCAAGTGGCAACAATTTCCAGTGGGGAAACAGTTAGCAAAGGGATTTTGAGGAGCTAAAGAAGAAGATCATTCAAGCATCAGTTAAACTTGCAACAACCCTTTTAAGTGGATACAAATGCAAGTGGGTGTGCTTTGGAAGCGGTCTTGTTGCAGGGAGGGAGGCATGTATGCTACCATTCTGAAGAATTTCACGGGGCAATTATTAACTACCCTACCTACAATAAGGATATCTATGCCTTGGTGCAATATGTGAAGAAGTGGAAGCATTATCTAATGAGAAAGGAGACAATAATCCACACAGATAACCAGCTGCTACAGTACTTGTAGGCCTAAAGTAAGCTACAACAAACTAGGCATTACAAATGGATGGGGTTTCTACAATAATTTCATTTAATGATTAAATACAAGAAGAACATCACAAACAAGTTGGTTGACATGCTCTCAAGGCCACCCACATTAAATATCAAAGCTTTGGGGCCTCCTATGCACATCGATCCATTCACCCATGATGCATACAAAGAGGCATATTTAGAGGATGGGGACTTCAAGGAGGTGTTTCAGTAGTTACAGAGTCAAAGTCATGTACACGATGGTGAAAACACCATTGACTACCATCTCCAGGATGGGTTACTCTTCAGGCTGGATAAGCTATGTTTTTGTAAAGGTGAACAATTGTAGTTGATTAGAGGGGAAAACATCTCCCAAGGTTGCATGGCACTTCGGTGTACGGAAGACCATGGCCAACTTGCATAGGTATGTGTATTGGGACAAGATGCAAGAGAAGGTAGTTAGGTTCATAGGAGGATGCATTCTTTGTTGTACCATCAAGCCTAACAAAAGGAAACAAGTTCTATATCATCCCTTACATATACCCACTCATTCTTTTTAAAGGAATTTGTGGGAGGTTTACCAACAACCTGGAAAGGAGATGACTATCTATTCATGGTAGCTGACAGGTTCAACAAGATGTTTGTTTTGATGCCCACTAGTGGGCAAGAGGTAGAAAATTTGTTCTTTGGACAAGTTTGCGTGCACTTTAGGATACCAATGAGCATCATTTTAGATAGGGACACAAGATTTATCAGTGCATTATGGACTACAATGTGGGAGAATACGGACATGAAGTTGAAGATATCTACAACGTTCCATCCATAGACATAAGTAGTTAACAAGACTTTGGTACAACTTTTGAGGGGATGCAACCATAAGCATGTGAATACATAGGATGAATATCTGGTGTATATAGATACAACATTCTTACAATAGAGAAGTCCACACTTATACAGGAAAAGTCCCCATTTAAAGCGTGTTTTGGATATTTGTTGCCTTCACCTTTAGACATTACATATGGGAAGCAAGGAGGAGCGAGGGAAGATCTTATAGGAGATGCATTGAAGGATGAAAAAATTATAGAGAGGATCAAGAAGATCCATATACAAGTACAACAGACACTGCATAATTCACAGGATAAGTATAAGGTCAGACACGATCAACATAGAATGGAGAAATCGTTCAAGGTGGGAGACAGAGTATGGTTGCAATTGAAAAAGGAGAGGCAACATGGGCCTAGTAAGAAAATCAAGGCTCTACGGTATTTGATATACTGCAGAAGGTGGGTGATAATTCTTATCGACACATTTTACCACCATATATGCACATTTACACAGTTGTGAATGTAGATAATTTGAAAATCTATGAGCCTTCTACGCTAAATCAGGAAGAGGAACAAGTCCTACCTTCTGTGGAGGATTTGGAACCAGATGCTCAGGTAGAGTTGACAAAAGATATATTTTTTTAGAAGAGGTCTAGAACTACAAGAGAGGGGTATCATGACCTTTGACATAATGGGTTGAAAGGAAAACTTACAGGCATAGCTAAATGGTACACCAAAGAGAAGGTGAAGGAAAATTTTCCTCACCTCATTCTATAGAATATTTTGGGGACCAAAATCCTCCCAAAACAGATTGGATCACTTCATTGTTTTTCGTCCATCCTGATTCTTCCATAGTGGAAAAAGTGGAGGAATAAGCTCTCGGGACCATTTTTACCGACGAGACCTGATATGGAAAATTGGGGTTTGAAACCTTCCAGGAGCATTCTGAGGAAGAAAATGACGTTTTTGAGGGTTAAAACTTTGTTGAAATATTGTAACACCTTTTTCCCCTATTCTACACACAGTTACTTTTCCAACAATGCAAGAATTGCATCAATCAGAGTTCGTATGTGAAATGTATGCCACTCAGAAGTTGAACTTCTTGTTTTCACCGCCATAATTGGAGAGGATGACATGTCAACCCCCATTATTCATGAAAAATGGGCTAGCCACATTATTGTGATGAAGAAGACTCTAGAAGACTCTATATTGTAACTCTGGTTAATAGTTGAGGTATCCAAACCTAACCACTAGTAGGCTATCGGGTTGTGTTATAACTAGGCCACAAGGAGGAAAAGAGGTTCCATTCTTTTGAGTGCATTTGTTCCATAGTTGAGAAAAAATAGATGAGAGGATAGGATGTAGAGCACATAGAGAGGATATTTTCATTATAGCAACCCATGGGCCACAAGCCGTACTTACTTTTACTCGCAACCATATCTATTCAAAGAAGGAGAGTGGAGTGGCCTCACCTTCAAGCTAGGTTTTTCTTCCGAAATGGTTTTCTAGATCATATCATGTGCCAATTGTGTTTGTGAGCTTTTATTTTACCATTCTCTATTTTTGGCTTAATTTTAATTCGCATGCATACGCTATTAACAGTAATTTAAAGATATATAAAATTGTAATAATGTATATTTTGGAACTTTTAAGTATAATTTTATTAGATCTGTTGTGACGAACTATCTAGTGGAATATCCATGGCAGCTTACAGATCACCAAAGGACTTTGCACCTAGTATTAAAATATAAACTAAGGCTTAGTCGTACTATTAACATCTAGTCAGTGAATCGATGTGCAAACAAACCATCATTTGAGTGCTTAATAGCATTTATTCTGACATATTGTGTAATGATTATTGGTTGTAAACATATCAAAAAGAGCATATACATCCATATTATAAAATAGTATTTCAGGCGTTTATTCAGAAAATAGGAGCGTAATTAGCACATTGTTTGAGTGCTTAATAGAATTTACTACTTGTAAAAAAATCAATAACATGCAAAGGGCTTTGCAACTAGTATATATCATAGCAGATTGAAACGATGTGTGAACCCCCTCCACGGACTTCTTATGTACATTGCCTTGTTTGGCAGCAATGTTTTGGCAAAATGTTACATAGATTCAATCAACCTCGTGTGACATAGATTATCAGATATAAAAAAATTTAATTAATATTTAATCTTACGATTATCAGAAGCTTCATTGCCTGTAAATGAAAGTTTATTCGACATTTATTCGAAAATTCAATATGTAGTGAGGACATCATTCAAGTGCTTAATATAATATTAAAATAATCAATAAGGCTTAATCCTACGATTAACAAAATATCCTTTCCCGGTAAAAGAAAGTATTTTCGACATAATATGAATGCTTAATAGAATTTACTATAACACTTTGTGTAATGATTACTGGTTGTAAAAAAATCAAGAAGGTCGCATCCATCGATATTATAAAATAGTATTTTCAATATTTATTCAGAAAAACGACGTGTAATCACGACATAGTTCAAGTGCTTAATAGGATTTATTGGGTTTTAAACAAATCAAGAAGGTGTACATGGATCTACAGCCAATATCTATCCTAGTAGGTTGGACGGATATGCAAAAGAGGGATATGTGTGGTAGAACCTTTGTTCCCTCATTTCCACACCTTTGCATAGGTTACCCCTATGTACATATTAACTTTTTGCAGGGTAAAGCAGTGTATATTAAAAAATTAATTAAGGCTCAATCATATGGTTAACATACATCTTTTCATATCTTAATAATAAGTACTATTGAAATCATAAGCATTCATACCAGAGTAATGGTGAAATCAACATATATTTAAAGCTTAAGTGAATGAAAACCTATTGAATTTTGCTAATGGTCCTTGTTTGTTCGTGTTATAGAGTTATCACATTATTACGTTGTTTACAATAAGAATAAATTGTAACATGTTCCTCTCATCTAAAGGTTTTCCAGGTTAGAATGAATGAGAGAACACAAGTCAATGAAATATGGGACCTCGTTCAGAATCTAGAAGTGAAATGGAAGCTAAAACTTAAGTATTCTTGTTTCAATGTTGTAGAAAGAAGCATGGGACAATATACATGAGTGAGTAAACCCATAATATTTATAGGATCAGAGGCCAAAATTTAGTACACGGAAAGGAATGAAGCAACAAGTTCAATTGACATCCCTAAGAAACTCATAGCTTGTAGATGTACTCTTTATGGCAAGAGAATTTATGGTACTCTTTGTCTTATCGTCTCAATTATCGTCTTATTGTAATGCAATACAAAAAGAGGTAAGTGATTTTGATTGTAGTTTATTGAATACTCAAATATGCCAGCCATTAAGGGTATTAAATTAGAGAATGGGATGACAACAACTCCAAAATTTCTTCCAATAAATACGTAAATATGTGCAAAGTAAAGGAGTTAATATGAGAATTATTTTTACTAAGGTTGTGTACATATGAACAAAGGTTTTTGAAACATGATGATCACTTCAAGAACACGACCTTCGAAGCCATGTGGGTATATTTCTATCTGCTACACTGGCTACTTAGACAAAATCACATTGAATGTAATGAAGCATCAATTGTAATTTGTCCACATTTCATGAATTATGGCCTTTGCTCTGATTGCATGCCATCTAGTTATTGTTTACTATTTTTGCTATCTAAATTTATGTCAATATTGAAATTTGTAATGATTATAAAAATATTATAATTATGAATTAATCATACTTTTATCGTTGCAATTATTTCGATAACTATTGAAATAAATGCAACTAGCAAAGCATGCAGATTTATTACGCATGTTTGGTCTTGGAAATAGATAACTAATAAAACAATTTCAATTGCGTTATTGCAAATATTCATTTAAGAGCTTACTTTGTTGCTTCGAAAATATATATATATATATCGATGCAATTATTACTATTGAACTATATGTCAATATTGAGCAATTTTTATGTTTTTTTGGTGATATTATTGATGAATAATCCAATCGATAATTTTTTAGTGCTAAAATAATGGGCAATGATACATTACGTCTGACTCAAACCAACATGGGTTTAATATTGAATAAGAAGCATCCATGATCAGGGTAATATGTGATCATCTCTACCTCTAGGTCCGCTAATAGTTTTTCTCCATAGCTAAAATGTGGCATAACAATAATTCAAGTGCGCGGAATAATATTTGTGTTCTTGTTTCCCTACATGCATTTCTCCGCATAACCTTTCTGTTACACGTATTGTATTTTAATAAAACTTGCAACAAAATCATACAATGTAGTTTCTTTATATAATTGTGTATCATTCAAAATATATTTCTTAAATCATCAACTAATATGCGCCTGGAAATAACAATAACACGTTCTTGCAGAACATGGAAATATCCTTGTACAATAACGTGGAAATTAATGTTTACAAATGTTGTACGGGTTGGAGGTGTGCGAAATAAGTGTGGGGAGGGAGAATGTGTGTAGACATAAAACTTTTACATATTCAGTTTAACTTTTCATCTCATTTACCTAACGTTAAAGTCCATAAAATCGCATATGCCCATTTACTATTTATACAAAATTAATAGATAGTAGATATATCCACAATGCATGCTTAGATATTCATGCTATGTTCTTGCATGATATATTCTCTCACATCTATTCTCCTGCACATGCCCCCTATTAAACACTTCCTTTACTCCACATAACTGAATATGTAAAATTTTAAAATGAAAAAAATAAAAAATAAAATAAATTGTTAGAGCAACTTTTGATTTCCTAATTATTTGTGCAGATTTCTATTTTAAAGTGTTTGCTTCCTTCCACACATCTATTCTTTCGCACATGAATTCTCTTTCGTGCATTCTATTTTCGACACACATTCTCGATTCTTATTATAGTTCAATTTTCTAACATCGTAGCTTGTCCATTTACTTCGAAAAACAATTGTGCATTTCATAATTGAATTTTCTACGGTTAACAGTAGAATTTGCAGAAGAGTGCAGAGTTCTGGAAAGGTAGTGTAACCATAATTGCGACCCCCCACAATCTACAAGAACCGTGGATCTTTGAAAATCAAGCTTCCAACATTAGATTCAAGATATTTTCAAATCAATCATGGCAATCACCATAATCATTGTAGAGCCTCTACAAATACTAATCATGTGTTTTCGGTTTTTCCTATTTTAAAACTATTTTGCAACCTCTCATAAATACAAAAATTAAATTAGGGAAATATTTTAAAATTAGCAAAATGTTTTTTGGTTCGTGGAAAGATGAGAAAATAATCTTTTTCACCTAATGTATGGAAATCACTAAATCAGTGGTGATCTACATTAACGCGGGGTATAGCCAACAAATAAAAAAGAGGTATATAGATACATGTTATGTGTGGGAATTAAATATTATTTATTCGGTAAGTCTGATAAGATGTTATTTTGTTGTTCATCGGAGGGCACCCGGAGAACTACATTACAACCGTCTTCTAGATTCTCGGTTTCATAATGAGGTACGATGAAACATTATTGTATTTCATCTTTTTAATTGAGTCATTTGACTATTCTTTGTTATTATTGGGTGGTATAACGATTTGAAATTATTTTTTTCTTATTTGGGTTTTGGAGGTCTGGCCTGAGTAGGAAGTTATAAGAGACTGACTTTATGCTTTTTTACCTCCCTTCTCGCTGACTTCTTGGGGGTTATGTCTATTTTCTCTTATAGTCTGTGACTATTCATTTAGATAGTTTCTTTTGGGACTACGTCCTGGTTCATTACACTGCAAGACTAGGTGAGTTGTTTATGTTCTAGGATGGGTTGGTGTTATGTTTGACATGGAAGGTTTTGTTAGTCTATCCCTTCAATAGCACCCGTTTATTTGAGTCTTTTTTTTCTAGTGAAATACAAGATGTCGCATCAGTGAGGCAGAGTAATGCTAGGGGTTGGTGAATGAGGGGAATCAAGCTAACGTAACCCATAAAGCATTGGTCACGATGAGGTTGTAGACCCCAACCCTGTTAATAGAATTGATTTTAACAACCTTTCTTATGATCAAAAAAACTTTGGAAACTAGCTCAGATATCTCAATATGCTTTTGGAATAGCTCGTAAGAGACAAACACGATGACCGAAATACAATCATATGATTCATGAATGATCTCCAATGCAACCAGTGGCATATGCAAGATAGATTAGTGAGTCTGAAAAGGGATCAATGACGTCTATAGGAAAAAATAGATCGCTTTGAAGGTATATTGGTTCACATGGAGAAACTGTGTACACTATGTGTTTCATCTTCTGTCGTAGAGTGTATGGGAAAGAAGCAATGTGAAAAGTAGGAATATATGGAATAAGGATGCAGAGAAGGAAATGCCTACGGATGTGCGGAAGTGGGAATGTGTGCAAAAGAAACTTCAAAATAAACATTTAAATATTGGACACAAATATATCCAAAGTAAAACATTATCTCGTAACAAATCAAGTTATCATAGTAAATGTTATTAACACTCAAATTATGCCCTAATTATGCTTTGATTCGTCAAATAAATGCTGAAAAGACTTACATTTACGAACATGGGATATTTGGTTAGTCGTAACATTAAGCTTTAATTAATTTTTTAATGTGTTAGTCCACTAAGCAGGAAGTTGATTGAGTTTATGTGACATTTTGTTAAAAAAAATTTGCAGAAAAGGAAAATATGTGTATCAAATAACGTGAAAATTGATGTTTTCTAGTGTGCAAAAGAAGAATGCGGAGGGGGAAACTGTGCGGAGTTGTGGATGTGGGAATTAAGGTTCTCTTGCATATACCCCTCTTCCGCACATTGTTTCAATTTGCTACGAGTAAATGGCGTTAAGCACTTGAACAATGTCTTGGTTACACGTTGATTTGTCAAACAACTATTGAAAAGACTTATATTTATCGGCATGAGAGATTTTGTTAATCATACGATTAAGCCTTGATTAATTTTTTAATATGTGGTGATTTGCATCGCGAGAGGTTGGTTGATTTTATGTAACATTTCGTCAAAATTTTGCTATAGGACGTTATAATATGTGTGTAAAGTAACGTGAAAATGACCTTTTTCCAATGTGTAAAAGAAGTATGAAAAGGGGGAATGTGTGTGGAGTTGTGGAAGTGGAGGGATAAAGGTTCTCCTGCACATATGCCTCTTCTGCAGATCCTTTATTTCGCACACTGAAAATTTAAAACCTTTGCATCCTACATATTCAAGTTACGAAACTAGTTTTAAAATTCCAATTTAAAATTAGTTTCAAAGTTATGAATTTATTTAATCATATGATTAAGCCTTAATTAAATTTTTAATGCATGCTACTCCACAAAGCAAGAATTTGATTGAGCTTATGTGACATTTCGCCAAAACGTGTCATGGAATAGGAAAATACGTGTCAAATACCATGAAAATTGACGTTTTACAGAGCACAGAAGAAGTGCACGGAGGTGCAGATGTGGGGGAATAAGGATTCTCTCACACATATCGCTCTTCCATGCATTGTTTCAATCTGTTGCAACAGATACTACCTACGGAGCCCTTTGCACCTTCTTGATATGTTTAGAACTAGTGAGCATTACACAATGCTTTAGAGTAAATGTTATTAAGCATTCAAACAATGCCCAGTTTACGCTAGGATTAAGCCTTAACTAATTTTCAAATATGCAGTGATCTACGCCATGAGATGTTGGTTGAATTTATGTGACATTTCGCCAAATCGTTGTCACAGAACATCAAAATATGTAAGTAAAAAAACATGAAAAATGAGATTTTACAGTGTGTGGAGGGGAAATGTATGCAGAGGTGCGGAAAAGGGGGAATTAAGGTTTGGGTGCACATATGTCTCTTCTGCACGTCATTTACTCTGCTAAAAAAAACACACACACACACACACACACACCTGTTCTCTCACAGAACAGATCTTCTTCATACAAATTAAAAACACACTTCATTTAATATTGGATAATAATTGTTCAATTCACAAATGTGAAATCACTAATGCACATAGTATTCGAAAAACGTGAATAACAAGATTTGATCATTCTATTTTGATAAATTTTTTAGATGAATAGAAACAATGGTGTGAAATAAACATCAAAATAAGCATGCAAATATTGAATGCACATATAGTCAAAGTAAAACATTGGCTAATAGTACGCTACACCTTCAAGTTTTTGGTGATTCAAAAATTATCATAAATTGGTTCAACAAAGAAGCATCATGTCATGTGCACACACTTATTTCTATTTTGGAAGATATCTGGCGATTAAAAGATCAATTATTATCTATCTCTTGCTCTCATATATACAGGGAACGCAACTGCATTTCTGACAAGCTTTCCAAGGAGGCAGCGGTCCAACACAGGGGCTCTGGCACATAGAAGAACATAATGACATACAACATTTCAGCTATTATCATCGTCCATTTATTGAACAGCCTAATATCGCAGCACAGCTGAACTGATATAAACAAATTTTTGATAGATTTTGACAGTGTTGATAGACGATATAGACATATATGGTTTAAATATTGTAATTATTGTAATTATGCTACATTATAGACTTTGGTTACACCCCAATGGGGAATTCTTGAGGAACTAACTGTAAGTGACAACAATCACAACACGCATATGCAATGCATCTACAGCATGTAATTTTCAAACTTAATGAAAATTATGATTTTTCCTTGGGAAAAAAAAAACATTGGCTAATAGTGTAACAAGCTAACAGAGTAAATATTATTAAGCACTCGAACAATGTCCTGATTATGCATCGATTCGCCGAATAAATGTTGAAAAGACTTACATTTACCGATATAAGAGCTTTAGTGAATCGTAGGATTAAGCCCTATGCTTTTTTTATTTTGTAACAAAAAATTGTTTCATGTTTTTGTATAAATTGTTTGAGTTTTGTGTCCCAGATTGAACATCGGGCTCGAGCTAACACATAAAATAAAACTACCCTAAACAAGCACTAACCCAGTGCAATAAAATTAATGTTTAAATGTCATTGTATCATTACATAAATCTAAATAAAGTCATAGCTAAGATATTAATGAAATAGTACTTAGTTAAATATTATTATAGCATTTAGTTGAATATGATTATATAATATGAACTTCAAAAAAGAAAACTTGGTAAGGTTTTTCCTTCCGTTACTTCTTTTTTTAGCTTAGCTTTCTATGAAAATTAAATTTGTAGTAAATTTCATTATTAAAATATTATTAACACTATGTTGCTATCAATTTCGAAACCGTGCCAAACGTAACAATCATGAAACATAATCCTATGAATTGGACAATCTCAAGTGGGAATTTAAAAAAAAAAAAAAAAAGATATTATTTTTAGTAACCAATTTTGGAACGATCTTTTTTTATTACAAATCAGGAAATTCAATACTAGCTAGATTGATGATGATCAATGGGAAATGAATACCATTAAAATGGATAACAGATCAATGTTCTTTTAGAACTTTGATGTCAATTAATCATTTAGATAACTAATGGCCTGCAAAACACTATATGTAGCATGTTGGAACTTCAAGAAATGCTTGGGCAGCTAGAATATGAACTGGATACCATAAGAACACAATTAGAAGAACTCTTACAAAATATGAATGGAGCAATCATACTTCCATTCTGCCAGTACAATTAGGAGGTAATCGAAACTGAATGAGGTGGTCTCTGAAAGGAAGAACACATGGACTAGTTATCACTGAACCAGACTATGGATTATGGTAAAGCCTTGGCCTAGTGACCCTTGAACCGGACTGTGGGTTGGGGTAAAGCCAGATACTTGTGTGTTACCTCGGTGGGCCTAGGAATAATTGCTCGGTGAATGGTGGGGTATATGATAAAGCTTAGAGGTGGGTACCCTCAATCAGACCTAAGAATCCTTGGCAGGTGAATGGCAAGATATATGGTAAATCCTGGAGGGTGGAGTCTTGATTAGGCCTAGGAATCCCGATCGGTGAATGGTAGTATATACAGTAAAGCCTAAAGACTAGGAGACAGGAAAATTCCTCATGGTGTAGTGGAGAAATCCGGTGGCATCCATGCTTTTTTAGGGCCTAGTAATCCAATGAGCATTGCGGTAAAACCTGGTTCTATTAATGAGGTTGAGGTTGTTTAGCCTTGGGAAGTCCTAGTTGATTTTGGTTATGAGTCCCACATTCATGCTTGGAATATGGCATAGGGGTGATTGGCTAAAAGAAAGATTTGGTTCAGGCAATCTATGGTTGGGTGGTACGTGGAAGTCCCAAACCTGGTTGGCTTTTGCAGTCATTAATAAGAGTTCCTTTCCTTGTTATTTTATGTGCAAATGTAATGGTTCATATGTGTCATTTATGGTTGTTTTATCCTTGTTATTTTTGTTTATATGCTCGTTATGAGTATGTTTTATCATAGTGATTATGTATGGCTCTCATCATGTTTTGATTTTTAATTGAATGAACAATGAATATATGACCTAATAGATGATAATGCGACCAATGTGATAATGCATCAATGCTTCTTAGTGATTCTTAGATAAGTATGAGACCCCTATGCTTAGATATGTTTTTATGACCTGTAGAATGCATATTTGTGACATGTTTGACGAAATGCATGTCATGGATAGTAGGGGTCCATTCAAGTCATTGATAAAATATTTTCATTAGTACCTTTGTCTCAGTGTTATTTATCATTCCTTAATTTTTCATGAGGTTCTGGGCAGTGGCCTGAGTCCTGGCCCTGTGGCACAAAATTTGGGGTTGTTGGCACAGAACTAGCTGAAAAAGTCCACAGTCGTTGGCTTGCCCTTGTTGCGAGAGCGACTGGAGACCTAAATTCTCATGCATAGCTTGTAAAGGGAGTGATTGAGGTGTTGAATAAATGAAAATATAATTTTCCTTAGGGGTTGGTCACCTCGAAAGTCTGGTTGGCTCCTAAAGGTTCTGTAGCATGTGTGGAAGCTTAGTTTGGTTTTGATTTGTCAGTTCCACTTCCTTAACTGTACATGGGGAGTTGAATCACATCATAGTAGCCTCTCATCACATGTTTACCCTGGTGGACCGATTAGCTTGGGTGAATGTGGGAGGAGGGTGTTACATATTGGTATCAGAGCAAGGTTGCGCTCTCCTTGGGTGGTGTTTGGTTTTCATTCTCCTTGTGTGATATCTGATACCACAGAGTGGTATTAGAGCATGGTTCACCCCTTGGACTAGATGGGTGGTGTGTTGGTCATGCATCCATATCAGTTACATATGTGTTATTTATACTAATGGTCTATGTACTTGTTGCATATGCATGGTGGTGGTCATGGTTGCAGTGATGTCCCCATTTGAAAGTTGATGGGGTTGTTATGTAATGTGTCGTCATGAGTGTATGATTTGTTATGCATTTTTTATGCATGTTGGTGTTACATGTTGTTAAGCATAAATTGATATGGTTGTAGTTATGATGCATCAGGTCATGATGTGTGGTTGATATGGTCGTGCATTAATGACTAGACTATGGTTAGGATGATATCTATATGTTCTTATGATTATGTTCATACATGTATTGTGCTAATTTGCTTGATCTTGTAGACGAGATATCCTCCTCGAATTATACTGAGGTATGTTGGTTTGTTTATGATTTGTTTTATCCCACATAATATGCCTTGCAGGAAAGAGATTAAGAGGAATAGAAAGATGGTAGACTATAGTTCACGAGATTCTCCTTATGGGTCAGATGAGAAGTGTGGTGTTGGGAACTCTTCTAACTTAGCAGACACATTGAGAAGCTTGAAGGCAGAAATAATAATTTGTAAAGCAGAAATGGACAAAATCATGCACGCACAGGAAAATCAACCGGAATTTAATGCATTAATCCTTCAGAGTTTGTGAGAATTAAAAAAACAAGGACCACTTTGGATCAGCCATGGGCAGGAGGATAAGACTAATGGGGCATATGGCACTATGATCATCATCGTTATCACCCTTACAGTAGGAGTGAAAGGGGATACTTACCATATGAGTTTAAGAAATAAAAGCCACCTACTTTTGATGGATATTTGAAGAAGTCGAAGGATTTAGAGGCTTGGTTACTTGGGATGAAGAAATTATTTGAGTTGCATGAGTACACAGGGAATATGAAGGCCATAATATCCATCTTCAGCCTCAAAGGGAAATCATGCATCTGGTGGGAAGATGTAAAATAGGTTAGAGGCATCAGGATAGAAGACTTTAGTTGGCATGATTTCAAGAGACCCTTATGTTGGCCGGATAAATCGTTCTTGCGGACAAGACCGATCTCCCTAGTGTCAGAAGACAATCTAGCAACAAACGAACAACTAATTTTGTCTTTCTCTAAATATATTCGTTTTACAAATAAATGCTATGAAGGTGTCGATCCTACCTTAGATCCAAATGCTTATTTACAGTCGTAAAGCTTCCGTCACATCAAGAATCCTTCCGTCGCAACAAGAATCCTTTTGTCGATCTGCAATCACAAACAAGAAAATAACAGTAGCACCTGTATAACAAATAATTATAAAACATACCTATCATAGTGATCAAGGAATCTATGAAATAAATGATCAAATGACAGCTTATTTAAATAAACAATCGAACGACAATTTATTGAGAAAAACAAAACTTGATTGTATTAATCTTAAAATAACAGAAGAACCTTACAACCTTAGCCTTGATGTTCGAAAGGCCTTCCCGGGGTCCGAAGCAAGAGTCTCCTCTACTTTGATATGTCTTGCACTCTTCCTCCAGGAGCACAAAGAGGTATGTGATCTTTCCTCTCAAAAGCTCAACAGAAAGAAGTCTAAATCTTAACAGCACTTCAACTCAATCATCTTCCCTTTTCCAGAATCTCAATCTCCAAAAACTTCACCCAAAAATCTTCACTTAACTTCTTCAATCCTCCATCAGTTTTCTTCACCCCCTGAGGCTACCCAATTCCTCCTTTTATAGAGCAGATGAGGAGGTTAGGATTCCACCTTTAAAGGGATAGAATCCTCCTTCAAAGGAATAGGCTCCTCACATCAAGGGATTAGTTCCTTAAGGTGTGGGATACATGCACCTTACTAAAGCGTACTCATCCCCAAAAAATCTCATCTAGAACCTTCCAGAATTGACCAAAAATCAACTTTTTCACTTTGATTTCGCGCTTTTTTGACTTTACAGGAATTCCGCAGGCATAACACTGGAAAATTGCGTTCTAGAACGCAGTTCCTCTTCACATTACCTGCGTACCCTAGCTAAGAACGCAGGTAAGTCTCATATTAACTGCGTACCCAAGGCTTTTTTGAGTTTTAATGGTTTTTCCTCTATTTTTAGGGCTTGGAATGAGGAACAAAGGTTGTAAGACTTGCAAAGGAGGTAAGTATGAGTGTCAATGAGCTCATACAGTCAGCAGAATGTCAGGGTGACATTTTTTAGTGTAACAGATTGCCCCCTAAAGTGCGAAGTCTGAAATAGATGAAGATGAAGTCTGTCATATATGAAGAGTGAAGTACTTTATCATTTCAAGGATCATCCTGTGGACACCCCAGTCGGAACCTGTAAAAACATTCAATGCAAAATATATATTTGTAATCATATCATCGCTGAGGTAGGCATTCCCATACTCAGATCAAAACTAACTAGAAACTAACTCTAAATTGTTCTGATACAGGAATGATTTTGAATACATCACAGTATAGACATGTGTAGACACAGTATGGACGCAGCCCTCTGTTTATGAATAGTCCACTGTATAAATGATAACAAAATTCCTCGCAGCCTGGATGGTAGAAACTAGATCCAGGGTCTTGATTTCCGCATCTCGAACTAGTATGATTCTATCCATGTGAATAAATGTGTCGAAGTCGAACATGGTAGAAACCACTTGATTACCAGTCAATGATGTAAACTGTTAACAAGTGTGAGAGAAACCACCAGTAATGTCAATGGCTCTCAAAGTAACCAGTACAGTCCATGAAATGTGAATGAATGAGCTGAATTCGAACATGTCACAGAATCATTCGATCAAAGGTCAATGATGTAACCTGTCGTCGAAGGCGAGAAACCTGCCATTAAGGCATGCATATTTCAAGGTACTGACGATTTCTGGATCAACTTCCTAGATAATGAGTTGTCGTCGATAGAAAGTGATCCGTCGTATGCAAGCCCACAACACGAAATCATAGATCAAGTTTTGAAAATATATTGGCAAGGACTGACTCATGGATGGTCAAAATGGATGACATATATTTTGCAAATGAATGGTTTACTTGAACTGTCCTCTTGAACACATAACGACACTGCAGATGGCTTGGTGACAATTGACCCAAAGCTAATACCCAGAAATCGGCTGAAGACTTTCAATATGGTTTGATTAACTGTTAGGCAAAGGATTTCCCAACCCAGGTGGACAAAAAGCGTCGTGTTCAAGAGTGGTTAACGGTTTTCTGAATAATCAAGATGTAACAAACAGGTTCGTTTTTCTCTCTTTTCCCCCACCATTTCTGGCAAGTACCTCTTTATTTTTTACAAGCTTGTGGAGGATAAAATTTTCTTGTTTATAAGCTCATCCTTCGGATGAGTCCAACTTAGTTTAAGATTTGAACCCTAAGAAGGAGTGGTTCGTTCCTGTTTAAAAATTGAACAGGTCCTTTACTGTTAAGTTTAACAAGTCCAGTATAGGAGAAACTCGGTGTTTTTCAATTTTAGGGAGTCAGAAGAAAAACTTAAGAAAACTCTGAGGTGTACTTTTTCGTAAATTTAGTCTCTCGAGCCCGAAAAAGGATAAAATAATGCGGGAGAGAACTCTATTGACCATATTTAGTCAACGTATACCTTTTCGTAAATAGTCCATTTCAGTCCGTAAAAGGGGTAAACTTATACTGAAGGGACGATCATTCATTTATTTTAATGAGTTCAAATAATCAAGTGCTCGGCAATCTTTTCATGTTTAGAGAGTCTGAAAAGGGCTTAAAAGAGGACTCCAGGGTTTCACTTTTTCAGTAAGTTTTAACGAGTTCGAAAAAGGGATAAAAATGTACTCATGGTTTTTAATTTTTCGTAAGTTTTAACGAGTTCGAAAAAGGGATAAAAATGTACTCATATGGCCAACTTTCAATTTAATTTATGAGCAGGAAAAGACGGAAAGAACTCGGCATTTTCATGTGTTTTACGAGAATGAAAGATAGCAAAATAATCTCGGGATTTTCATGAGTTTAACGAGTCTTGAAAATAATAACCAAAATTGACTCAAGATAGGTTTCATTTTTACAAAAGCTTGAAACAGAGAAAAACTATGCTTTAGAGTGGTTTCATTTTTACACAAGCTTGAAACAAAGAGAAAATTGTGCTTGATGCCCCCTAAGCGTAACTGCTAGAGCGCATGCCCCCCCAGCTTCATTTCATTCAACTAAGTACACTGCTGATAATTAATAGCTGGATGGAATGAAGGTTCATTTACGAGATCATATGAAAGACCCGACCTAAAACTATAAGAAAATTATGCAAAAACTAACCTAAATATATGACTTAACATTTACGAGATCTATTCAAAGACTCGACTCAATTAGGGGAGGATTTGTTTCATTTTTTAACGAGCTCGACACAGGAAAAGAACTATGCTCATGGTAACGTGCTTCATTTTTCAACGAGGTTGACACAGTAAAAGGAACTTTCCTCTTTTACATGTTTCATTTTTTAAGCGAGGTTGACACAGTAATAGGAACTGTCCTCAAAAACTACTTATTTCTAATCTACCTACATAACCTACTGATTCATTTTTTAATGAGGTTGACACAGGAAAAGAACCATCCTCATACCTAATTCATTTTTTAATGAGGTTGACTCAGTAGAAGGAACTATCCTCTGACCAACTGATTCATTTTTTAACGAGGTTGACACAGGAAAAGTTCCGTCCTCAGAAACTATTTATTCTAATCTACCAATCTACTCTCTACAATCTACCTACTGATTCATTTTTTAATGAGGTTGACATAGGAAAAGAACTGTCCTCATGGAAGCTTGTTTCATTTTTTAAACGAGCTTGACACAAGAAAAGAACTATGCTCTCGACTAACTGATTCATTTTTTAACAAGGTTGACACAGTAAAAGGAACTATCCTCATGCCATTGATTAATTTTTTAACGAGGTTGACACAGTAAAAGGAACTATCCTCAAAGACATGTTTCATTTTTTTAAAGAGGTTGACATAGTAACAGGAACTATCCTCAAACTCACTGATTCATTTTTTAACGAGGTTGACACAGTAAAAGGAACTATCCTCGGACTCACTGATTCATTTTTTAACGAGGTTGACACAGTACAAGGAACTATCCTCGCACTTACTGATTCATTTTTTAACGAGGTTGACACAGTACAAGGAACTATCCTCGCACTCACTGATTCATTTTTTAACGAGGTTGACACAGTACAAGGAACTATCCTCGCTGTAACTTGATCATGGCTTCCAACTGGAAGAAACACGTGTCAATGGACACACCTTGATCATGGCTTCCAAGAGGTCTTCATCAGATGGAAGAACAGTTATATGAAAGGAACACATGTCAAGGGACTCAAAATGGATAAGAACATCGAGTTCAAATAATCCCATAGAGTTTTCCATGTCAATTACCAGATCTAAGTCATAGGAAGTCGAGAAAACAGTGAGAGGCTCGCTTTCATCGGTAACTGAAAACATGGGACTAGTTGCCACATAATGAACCCATGGCGGGGTAGATACCACTTTCGTATGAGGAACATTCAGGGATGTCGGATTATTGGTAGTCGAAACAAGACCGGGGAACGAAAGCTGGTCTACAGTCACAATATTGCCATTGTGAGGGGAAGACATCACGCGAAAGAGTGTCGATACGACAGCTTTCATTGCATAAACATAGTCTCGCCCAAGGAGTAAATTGAAATCCAAGGGACCTCAAACTACCATAAGATCAATACAGACAGTTTTACCTTCCAAGGTAATAGAAAACTTAGGAAGGATCCCTAAAGTTTCACTAATGGTTCTGTTAAAAGCTTTCAGATTCTGCGTAATAGGCACAAGCTGAGGGGAACCCAAAGCTTTCCAAGCAGTTGAGGATAAAATACTAACAGAAGCACCTTCATCTACCTGTGTGCGGTGTATGTCCCTACCACCAAAATTTACAATGATTTGGAAAGGGATGGAGGAAGGAAGACGAGGTTCTGTCAGTCTATTCCAATCAAAGGAAAAGACCTCAGTACTTGGAGGGGGTTCTGTAGAAACAGGTGAAATGCTCCCCGGCGTAGAAGAATCTTATGTAACAAGAAGAACCTAAGCGGTATGAAGTTCACTCTCTGCAGGGAGAATGGGATCGACCGAATGTGAAATTGAATCGACCACTTGATCAACTAATGGATCATCAACCTGAGTGATATGAGTTTCACTCTCCAATGGAAGAGTGGGATCGACTGTACTTGAAATTATATCAATCACTTCGTCAGCTGACGGTAGGTTGGGAGAAAGTTTACGGTAACCAGTTGGAAATTCTTGCTGTGGAACAATAAGGTTTTCCAACAATTTTGAGGCTTCATCCATGTGAGGGCAAATGTGAGTTTGATGACTCCCTTTGCATAACTTACAAGGAAACCTAACTTTACCCTTTTTCCCAGGAACCTGACTATCACTGGTTGATGGATCAACGAAAAGTTGATGAGATTTTTCTGACCATACTTCCAAGACCTTAGGAATACCAGGAAAATTAATAAGGAAGTGGTCACCCTTACAAAGCCTGCAAGGGTATTTGGGTTTACGATGCATGTTGGAAGTTTCCTCAACACAACTAACACTTACATCCATGGTTGGTTGGTTGACTTCTTTCTTATCTTGCTTCTTCTTCTTCTTCTTCTTCTTCTTCTTCCCTTTCTTCTTCTTCTTAGCCACTTGGTTACTAGTGTCAAGGATTTTACCAAGCGAAGAGGAAGAAATGGAGGAAGAAATATTAGGCGAAGAAGATGAAGGGTCAACAGAAGGTTGGTGATGTTGAGATGGTGAACTCTGTTGAGGTGAAGCATCCGGTTGAGGTGGAACAAATGGAGTATTCGGGGCCAACGAAGTTGAAAATAACCATATCGGTAACCCTATTGTAAATCCAGGTAATGACAAAGTAGCCATATAAGGAGGACCAACATTTCCAAAGCAAGGAAAAGTACTAGGATTCTCGTTAAGAGGGGTTCCTTGGTTGGTAAATTCCGGAACAGTTGCCATTATATTCAACTTCAGTGAATTTTATTAACAATTTAAAACTAAAATTAACAATTCACAATTTACACCTAACAATTAAAATTCACAATTCACACCTATAGTCTCTAAAAGTAAAAACAAACAAATTAACACGCGCTATCAAATCTAGGAGTCAAACCACACACAAACAGTAACTTCCCGTACTAAAAACACTAGTTGGTGATGAAATCCAACATCGTAGAAGTTAATACAGAAAGGGCGGTTGGAACAGTTACCCCGACAACGTGCTTAATGAAACAGACTGGCACAAGTTTCTTCACAAAACCATCTCGAGTGAAGAGAACCCCACAGAGAGTCCAAGTGAGTCTAGTTGACGTCTGCTCCAGGTACAGTGAGATCTTTCCTTCACATTCACCTTAGGAAATAATCTTAAGCTTATGGACACTAAGGTTACCAACAGTAACAAATACAACTGGGGGAATAGTCTACGATACGATCTCACGCGCAAGGGCAGAGTAACAAAGCTCAATCCCCTTGAAGGCTCCTCGACATGGTTAATCCGAGGTTTACCGACAAGTGACCCCAGGCTCCTCGACAATGGTTAATCCGAGGTTTACTGTTTTTAATGCGCGCAAAATATTCTATCTTCCCCAATGAAACATAATTGATTGTCTCAAAGGTTCGGACATGATCTCGTGATTGACTTCTTTAAGAGAAGCTTCCCAGATTATACAAATTACAATTGGATTTATTTCCTACCGCAAGATTTGTCTACTTGTTTGTTTTAGTTGCTTTGGAAAGTTAAATACAACCTATTCCAAAGCACTAATCCTGAGCTAGATTTGTGAAAAGAGCCCTAAAAATGTAAAAATTACTAGATGAATTTTAATTAAGCGTTGTGTTATTTAGGCTGTTATTACTCAAAAGGGTAAATGGATATGAAACCAATGGTGTTATAACCCGAACCAAAACTGAATGTAATCGAATATGATAATGTAATTTTTTCAATTCGATGAATCCTAACTAAAGTAAGGAAAGAGTTTCCATACACTTCCAACAATGCAAAGAATTGATCACTAAGAGAAAATATAACAAATTTTCTAATGCACTAACTAATGCAAATCAATCCCAAAACAATTTTTATATTTTTGTGTTTTTAAAACAAGCATAAAAACATCTAAATTCAAATCAAAGAAAACTGATCTAAATCTATGATTGATTTTTCAGAATGTAAACTATGCAGTTGTAATCTATGCACAATTCACTTGAAAATTATGCAAATGTAATCTATGCACATTTTTCATTCATATTCTGAAAATGAGAATTCTAATTATGCAAATGTGATCTATGCAAGATAATTCTCAAACACAAGATGATTCTAATGTAATCTGAGAACCAATCAAGTGGAAGTCAAGAAAATCGGGTGAGAGTTCCAAAGATCAAAAAACACTCAAAGGCGATTAACACTCATACACAATTTAGCCCCCCCCCCGGGCGAATGAGGGGGAAATTTTTTTGCAAAAACAAAAGCAAAAAAATGGAAAATTGTGAAAAGACTGAGACAAACCTCCAAGTAATGAACAAAGGAAATCAAATTAAGAATTTCTCAAAAAAGAGACTCAAAACACCCAATTAACTTAATGGAGATTGATGAGATGAAGAATTTGTTGAAAGAAATTCAGAAACAATAATTTTTGACAGAAAAATACAGATCTGGGTAGATGCTAAGAATCCTAAATTAAATCTAAACTAAACTGAAAGAAGAAATCTAAGTTTTTCAAGACTTTTAACAAGGTCCGCAGGTCCCAGAAGTAACAGGTGCGGTCCCGCACTGGTTACAGATGCCCGCACTGTGTGTGAAGACAAAGTGCGGTCCCCTGAAAACTTCAAGAAAAACATAAAAGATTTCAAAATTTTCAAAAACAGATAAAAACTAAGCTACCCAGGCAGATATCCATCAATCAAAAACCAGGAAAAACTTTTCCTCAAATCAAAATAAAAGAGAACCAAAAAACAAGTTCTTTCCCCAGCGGAGTCGCCAATTTGTTGGCCGGATAAATCGTTCTTGCGAACAAGACCGATCTCCCTAGTGTCAGAAGACAATCTAGCAACAAACGAACAACTAAGTTTGTCTTTCTCTAAATATATTCGTTTTACAAATAAATGCTATGAAGGTGTCGATCCTACCTTAGATCCAAATGCTTATTTGTAGTCGTAAAGCTTCCGTCGCATCAAGAATCCTTCCGTCGCAACAAGAATCCTTTTGTCGATCTGCAATCACAAACAAGAAAATATCAGTAGCACCTGTATAACAAATAATTATAAAACATACCTATCATAGTGATCAAGGAATCTATGAAATAAATGATCAAACGATAGCTTATTGAAATAAACAATCGAACGACAATTTATTGAGAAAAACAAACTTGATTGTATTAACCTTGAAATAATATAAGAACCTTACAACCTTAGCCTTGATGTTGAACAGGCCTTCGGTCCGACAGAGTCTCCTCTACTTTGATAAGTCTTGCACTCTTCCTCCAGGAGCACAAAGAGGTATGTGATCTTTCCTCTCAAAAGCTCAAGAGAAAGAGTCTAAATCTTAACAAGACTTCAACTCAATCATCTTCCCTTTTCCGTAATCTCAATCTCCTAAATCTTCACCGTAAATCTTCACTTCTTAATCCTTCAATCCCCCTCCATCGCCTTTCTTCACCCCCCGAGGCTACCCAATTCCTCCTTTTTATAGAGCAGATGAGGAGGTTAGGATTCCACCTTTAAAGGGATAGAATCCTCCTTCCAAAGGGATAGGCTCCTCACATCAAGGGATTAGTTCCTTAAGGTGTGGGATACATGCACCTTACTAAAGCGTACTCATCCCCAAAAAATCTCATCTAGAACCTTCCAGAATTGACCAAAAATCAACTTTTTCACTTTGATTTCGCGCTTTTTTTACTTTACAGGAAGTCCGCAGGCATAACACTGGAAAATTGCGTTATAGAACGCAGTTCCTCTTCACATTACCTGCGTACCCTAGCTAAGAACGCAAGTAAGTCTCATATTAACTGCGTACCCAAGGCTTTTTTGAGTTTTAAGGGTTTTTCCTCTATTTTTAGGGCTTGGAATGAGGAACAAAGGTTGTAAGACTTGCAGAGGAGGTAAGTATGAGTGTCAATGAGCTCATACAGTCAGCAGAATGTCCGAGTGACATTTTTTAGTGTAACACCTTCAGGAAGAAATACTTGTCAGAAAGGTACTACGACAACAAAGCCAAGGAATTCTATGAGCTTAAAATGGGATCAATGGCAGATGAGGAGTATATGACCAAGTTCCTGGAACTATTGAGGTATGTATTGTATCTTAAGGATGAAAAGGATAAAATTCAAAGAATATTCATTGGATTTCCATTAGCTTTTAGAGATCGGATTGAGTACGAGTAGCCTCGATCACTTGAAGAATTTATTGGGAAATTGAAGCATTTTTATGAGCAGTCAAAGCATAAGAATGAATCTCAACAAGGATGGAAAGGGAAAGATAAAGGTAAAGGTAAATGGCAGTCGAAAATAATAAGGCCTCAAAATGTAGAAGAGAAAGAGAATGTTGCGCCATACAAGAAGTTGAACATAGTTAGGCAAGGACATGGATCATAGCAGCAGAATAGGTCTGATGGTACATGACGGTTGGAGTGTTGGACATGTGGTAAGGAACATCTGAAGAGAGATTGTTTACAGAATCAGAGTGGTAGGCCTTAGAGCTATAGTGCGCAGGAAACACAGACTGTTGGGGATGTTGGGCAGAGCATTCCTCGTATCTATCCAATGTTTGATAACAAGCATGCAGATCACCATACATCTATCATTGAGATGGACAGTAAGATTTGTGATCAAGTAGTTTCTATTTTGATTGAACCTAGATCTAATTATAGTTATGTTAACCCTAACTTGGTGGATATGTGTGGTTTGAATAAAGAAATGCATGCAAAACCTTGTTTAGTTATGTTGGCTACAAGTGCAAAGAAGAGAATTCATCATTGGGTAAGAGCTTGTGCTTTTGAACTGAATGGTATGCCTACATCAGCACACTTGAATGTATTGTCATTGGGATCGTACAATATTTTGTTGGGTGTGGATTGGTTGTATCTTCATTGGACTAAAGTGGATTTTTATGACAAATACATTGAGTGCTTGGATGACAACGGGGAACAAAGATTCTTACTAGGTAAGAAGAAGGCAACATCAGTTAGAATGGTTACAACTTCGCAGGAAAGGTGCAATCACAAAAAAGGGCGTATGTTATTTGTAGTGCATATTCATAGTGATAAAGGTAAGGAAGATGAGGATGCAGATATATTAAGTAGTTACCCAGTTTTACAACAGTTTTAGGATGTGTTTCCAGCAGAGATTTCTGAGTTGCTGCCTCATAAGGAAGTAGAATTTTCTATTGAGTTGGTACCAGGGGCAGCACCAACATCAAAGGCACTGTAAAAAATGAGCACTCCTGAGTTAGTAGAGCTGAAGTTTCAGTTGAAGGAAATGCTTGACAAGGGATATATTAGGCCAAGTGTATCGCCTTGGGGTGCACCGATATTGTTTGTAAAGAAGAAGTATTTTACTCTCAAGTTATGCATTGATTGCAAACATTTGAACAAAGTGACCATCAAGAACATATATATGTTGTTAAGGATTGATGGCTTATTTGATCAGTTGAAGGGAGCAACAATGTTCTCAAAGATTGATTTGAGATCAAGATACCATCAGGTATGCATCAAAGAAGAGGATATTTACAATACATCTTTTTGGACTAGGTATGGGCATTATGAATTTTTTGTAGTTCCATTTGGTTTGACTAATGCTATAACTACTTTGATGTGCTTGATGAATAGTGTGTTGCGTCCTTATCTGGACAAGCTTGTTATTATATTCTTGATGACATCTTGATATATTCTAAGAATGAGGAAGAACATGTCGAGGATTTAACAACAGTATTAAGATTGCTAAGAGAGAATCAGTTGTATGCCAATCTTAACAAATGCAGTTTATTTCAGACAAAGGTACATTATTTGGGACATGTTGTTTCCAAGGAAGGCACAACAATGGACTCGGAAATGATAAGGGATATCATGGAATGGGCAGCTCCTAGAAATATGGATGAGGTAAAATCATTCATGGGACTAGCAGGTTATCATAGGAGGTTCATCAGGAACTTCTCTCGGATTTCATATCCCTATTACGTCACTGCAGAGGTAAGGTAAGAAATTTGAATTGACAGAGGAATGTGCAATGAGTTTTGAATATTTGAAACAATTTTTGACAAATGCTACAGTGTTAAGGATTGCATATCCGGACAAAGAGTTTGTGGTGTGTATAAATGCTTTCAAGAAAGGACTTGGTGGAGTCCTTATGCAAGAAGGACATGTAGTATGTTATGAATCATGGAAACTGAATGAGCATGAGCATAATTTGTTGACACATGATCTTGAGTTTGCAGCGATCATCGATGAATTGAAGACGTGGAAGGACTATCTTCATGGCAGGAGGTTCGTATTGATGAGTGATCACAGTGGGTTGAGATACTTGTTTGATCATCCAAATCTAAATGTCAGGCAATCTAGATGGTTGGCCACGATTATTGAATTTGACTTTGAGATCAGGTACATCAAGGGTAAAGAGAACAGGGTTGCAAATGCTCTTAGCATGTGGCTACAGGTGAATCATATAACAGCTATGAGTTTTTGTGGGACAAACTTACAGGATCAGATCTTATAGGTAGGACTGCAGGATAATAGGTACATGGAGCTTAGGCATGAGTTACAATACAGTACATTTATAGGTACAGGTACATGTACATGTTCAAGTGCAAGTACAGGTGCACAAGATGTGGACTATTGTCTCACAACAAATGGCTTGAGAAAATTTAGGGACAAGATATATGTGTGAGACAGTAGTGAGCTCAATAAGATTATCTTAATAGAGTTTAATGTGAAACCGTATTCAAGTCACCTAGGATATCAAAAGACATTAACAACAGTGAAAAAGTTTTATTATTGGTTGAATATGAAAAAGGACATGGCAAAGTTTGTGGCTAGATGTTTGGATTGTCATCAGGTAAAGGCAGAATGTAAACATCCAGGTGGGTTGCTACAACTAATTTCGATCCCAGAGTGGAAATGGGAGGTCATTTCCATGGATTTCATTACATGTTTTCTAAGGAAATCTAAACAACATTATTCCATCATGGTTGTGGCGGATAGGTTGACTAAAGTGGCGCATTTCATTCTAGTTAAGTATATGTATTCAACTAGTGATGTGGCATAGATATTCATGAGAGATGTGGTCAAATTGTATGGTGTTCCGAAGAATATTATGTCAGACAGGGATGTTAAGTTCACTTCCAAGTTTTGGAAGAGGTTGTTTACAGGATTGGGTATAGATTTATCAACAGGATATTGGAGGACATGTTGAGTATGTATGTGATGCATCAACAGAGGAGATGGGAGGAATACCTTCCATTGTTCAAGTTTGCTTACAACAATGGTTACCAAGATTCACTGAGGATGAGTTTGTTTGGGGCATTGTATGGGCAGAGTTGTAATACTCCTACCAGTTGGAGGGATACGGTGAATAGGGTATTGATTGGACTGGACATGTTCTAGAAATGGAATAGGAAATGCAGGTAATAAATAAGTAGCTAAAGGAAACACAGGACAAGCAAAAATTATAAGCAAATCAAAACAAGTTGTTTAAGGAGTTTCGGGTTGGATAATAGGTGTACTTGTGCATCAAGCCTAAGAAGAGCTCCTTGCGGATTAGATCTTGTGCCAAGCTGGCGCCTCGGTTTTGTGGACCTTTCAAGATTCTTGAGAGGATCAAACTATGAGCCTATCGAATTGCATTGCCTCCAACAGTGAAATTCCATGATGTTTTCCATGTGGCATTGCTTAAGAAGTATGTTAAGGATGTTGATCATGTGATTGACTGGTCTGTATTGTAGGTGGAGCCTGAAGGAGAGTTCTAGCTGGAACTACAGTGTATTTTGCATAGAAAGATGCTTGTAAAAACACTGGGTTAAAATTTCATGTAATAAAAGTTAACAAAAGGTAAAATAAGACCACGGGCAAGGGACACTTATTCCAAGTTGAATGTTGGGAAGAGTATCCTATTGGGCATCACTTGTTGTGTTTATGGCTAACTGAAATTGGCAAAGGCAATACATAAGGCTTTGGAAATTAAAAAAAGAAGAAGCTATTTTTGGAAAATTATTTATGAAAATAATGAAAAATAGGAGAAAAGGAAGGTGAAAGGTCACAGGTTTCATGTGAGGAGGAAAATGAAGGAAAATAATGGAAAAGTGAATAAATTAGAGGCCTCCTCAATAAAAATACCTCAAAGCATTAGTTGGTAAGTTTTTTTCAGCTTTTGTGCATTTAGTGTTAGAATTAGTCTCAGAGAGGAGAAAGCACCAACAGGAGAAAAGGAAAGGAAAAACAAAGGAAAGGGAGTGAAAAGAAAAGAAGGACAAGGAACACAAAGGAAGGGAAGGATCAAGTAGCTTCACAGGGAATAATTTCAGGTAACATATTACATTTTTTATTTCCTAGCTAGTTTTGATGTGCATGGTATGTGTACGTTGGTATATGGTTCTGTTGTTGTCATTGGCATGTATTTTGTTGGGTTTCGACAACGTATTTTAGCCTAGCCTTTCCATTTCTAGATATCCATGGTGTGATGGGATTGTTCTCGGTTTTGAGCTTTAGATTGTCGGATGGTTTCAGAATCCGGGGTGAGGGGGTAACAGGAAAATTCCAAAAGGCCTAGGAATCCCTTGACCAGTAATGGTGGGATACACAGTAAATCTTGAGAGTGGAGACAGAAAAATTCCTCAAGTACGGTGAAGAAATTACGAGGCATCCAAGCTCGGTTCGGTTTTGTGATCTCGACACCGGTTTAGGTGTGATCATGGTATGGAGAGGGTGGTGGTGGTTTAACCTCTGGATTCCCTTGGTTGTCTTTGGTTTCGTTTATCCCATGAGATACCACATTCATGATTGGAATATGGCATGGGGGTGATTGGTTGAAGAGAGATTTGGCTAAGCCAATCTATGGTCGCATGGAACGTGGAAGTCCCAAACCCAGTCGGTATTATGTATGTTAATAAATTTAAGTTTCTCTCGCTTTTGGTCCTGGTTATTATGTGGCTTTAATGGTTGTTCTCTTATTGTTATTTACCTGGTTATGTGCTAGTTATAAGCATGGTTTTTGTTGGGCCTTGAAATTGTCATTTATTTCCATTACATTTTCACTTATATTTCCATATTATCACCTTCACTCCACCTCCATTTCATTACATTTACCTTACCATTACCACTATTGGGTTACATTGTGTTTTTCCAAACTTTATTAATTCCTAGTATTTTTAAGTGAATTTATGGTTAAAAATTAGAAAATAATATGCACATACTTATACCTAACAAGTGGAATGAGTTTGTTTCCATGTGTAGGTCAAAAAGAAGCTTCCAGAAGACTCTTATGTGGCCTCCTAAGGCCAAATTCGAATTTGGATGGAGAAGATCATGGGATCATAATGATATGTGTCTCATTTCATTTTTGTATTGTAAATCTAAGAAGACATGTGCCTTATCACTTCCTATTTGGATTGTAACTCTAGAGATATAGGGAGAGATTCATGGACTCTCATTAATGAGATAGCTTATCATCTTTTGTATAAATAGGGGAAGCTTTCTCCTATCAAATCATGAGTAAAATTGGAGTTATGCTCAAGCTTTGAATACAAAATTAGATTGTGGCACCTTAGTCATGAATGTTCCTTCATTTTGACTTGGTTTTGCTTACATATGGAGCATCTCAATTTACCATCTCTCATACTTTTATATCAACTACCTAAAATGTGTGAAATTTACTTGCTTTTATAGATTAAAGTTTATTTGCTTTCTTAGTATTAGTTTTATAATGATTGTGTAATCTTTGCTTTTATAAAAACATTTCAATATGATAGATTTATCTATTTTCCAATTGGATTAAGTTTGAGGCAATAGAGCTCACAGTTATTTAGTTTCCTTTCATGTTCTGTTATTTACTTTCTTAGATCAAACTATCAATTCATTGTATAATTGAATGTTCCTAGAAGATCAGGCTAAGAAGGTGTTCCAAGTTGGGTGATTGAATGTTCAACCTATGCAATCATTGAGCTTTACTTTTACATGCTTTTACATTTCTTTTTAGATCCTCATTCAATTGTATAATTGGGTGTTCTTAAAGATCATTTCAAGAAGGTGATTTTATCATATTTCTAAATTGAATACTTGAATACCTAATTTATGCAATTATTGAGTTTTCCCTTTGCATGCTTTAATTGCTTTCCTAGATTTAAAGACTAAAGTATAATCGGTTGCTTATACGTCATCTAAAGAGGGTGATTCTATCATACTTCCATATTGGAGGTTGGAGTGATTGAACGTACCTTAGTTGTTTTCCTTTACATGCTTTGAAATTCTTTCTTAGATTAAAATTTCAATTCCTGCAAGTGTGGTTGCGCGCTATATTTTCTTTTGAATTTGTTTTCTTTCTTTTCGTTACTTGATTTCATAGGTTAGTTGAATTTCATTTTCACTATTTGATTTCATAGATTAGATGAATTGGTTTTCGTTATTTTGTAGTTAGATTGATCTAAACTGAAAGACAATTTCTAGCACATACATTGCACGCATGCTTCCCAAGTTTACGAAACCCCTGGGTTGACAAATTAAATGACAGGCAATTATTTTTCCCCAACAGTTTTATGACATATTTCAATCATGGCTCTTTTCATGTTTTCACTCATAACTAAATAAATAATGAACGTAAGACATGATTGATGTTAATACAGCTAATGAGAGAAAGTAGTGACCATTCTTGTTAGACCTCAGATGAGTTTTCAGTCCCTCATGTTCAGAATTGCATTCACCATGTGTAGGTTGCATATCCACCAAGTGTTTGGTAGAATCTCAGTCCTGGTTGGGGATGGTCAGGTAAAGTCCTGCTTTCAATTTTTGGTTTACAATCATTGTCTTAATTTATTTTATGAGTTCTGGAGGTTTCATAGTTTTCTGGGCAGAGGCTTAGCCCCAACCCTGGAAATTGGCTTTAATTATTGCAATCACTGCATAACACTGGCAGAAAAAGGCCAAAGTCACACTGATGCGGGCCTATGGGAGCGACTTGGAACCCATAGTTGCTTGGAGGCCTTGGCAAGGGAGTGACTAGGGCTCTAATTCAAGAAAAAGGTGAGTTTTCACAGGGGTTAGCTACCTGGAGGGGTTGGGTTACTCCTAGAGGTCCCGTGACACCTGAGGGAAGTCAATAAGGTATTGTTGTTTTGACTCCATTTCCTTAAGGTCATATAGGAGGTTGAGTCATATCATAGTGACCCTCAACTCATCATTACCCCTGGAAAGTCAATGAAAGTGGGTAAATGTGGGAGGAGGCATTATAGGGTGGTATAAGAGCAGGTTGCACTCTCTTTAGGTCATATTTGATACCACATGGTGGTATATGAGTGTGGTTTCACTCTCTTTGGGTAAATATGATGTTTTCATGCATGAGATTATGGTATACAGTTGGTATGGTCATACATGTTGTTCTTTTGATGTTATGTTATTACATGGTTATGATTATATGTGTAAATGCTAATGTGGACTAATATTGCAGATGAGATAAGCCTCCCCTAAACATCACTAATGTATGGATTTAATTTTGGTATCTATTTGGTTTATATGACATGTTATACTTGTGGGAATAAGAGAATCAAAGATGAAAAGCAAAATGGTAGACTACAGTTCCCTTGACTCTCCTTACAGATCAGTTGGGCAGCAAGGAGAAGAGTATTCTCCTAGTATAGTAGATACAATGAGGAGCTTGAGGGCAGAGATCAGAAGTTATAAGCAGAAAATTACAGGTTGTTTGAGGCTCAAGAAATACTTGCAATGACTCAAGAGAAGTAGGTAGAGGTTAATGCAACAATCCTTCAGAGCTTTTCAGAGTTGCAGAAATAAGGACAATTGAGAATCAGTCAAGAGCAAGAAGATAAAACTAATGGAGCCTACAGTAGCATATTCGATCAGTATATAGACTGGATAGAGGGGACACAGTTAGAGGTGGCAGATCATTGGATACACCTGATAATAGGGCTGGTATGTATGGGCATCATTTTATTTCGTCATCCAGGAGACATAATCACAGTCATCATTGTCATCATCCTATAGGAGGAGGGAGTATTTACCTGAACAGTTCAAGAAAGTGAAGCATCCTACATTTGATGGAGAGATGAAGAAGCCAGAAGATGCAGAGGCATGGTTGCTTGGAATGAATAAATGCTCCAGATTGCACAGCTATTCAGAAAAAATGAAAGCCAAGATAGCCACCTTCATTCTTAAAGGGAAAGAAAATATCTAGTGGGAAGATATGAAGAATGTCAAGGGAATTAGGGAGGAAGACTTGAATTGGGATGACTTCGAGATGATCTTCAAGAAGAAGTACCTATCGGAGAGGTACTATGATGATAGAGCTAAGGAGTTTTATGAGCTACATATGGATTCTATGATAGATGATGAGTATACTAGCAGATTCTTGGAGTTGAAGTATGTGCGATATATCAAGAAGGAGAATGCTAAGATTTAGAGATTCATCAGCGGATTTCCAACAACATATAGAGACCGGATTGAGTTTGATGAGCCTATATTACTAGAGGAAGTGGTTAGAAAATTGAAGCATTTATATGAGCAGTCAAAGCACAAATTTGAGCCTAAACGCGAATTGAAAGGAAATGAGAAGGTAAAAGGGAAATGGCCACCGAAGCGGAGAAGACCTCAAGATGCAGGTGAGAAAGAAAATGTTGCTTCTTACAAGAAGTTCAATGCAGTTGAGAACGGACATGTGTTGCAGCCTAGAGAGAATCATACTAGAGGTGATGGTAGAGCACCATTACAGTGTTGGATATGTGGCAAAGATCATCATAAGAAGGATTGTCCATTATACCAGGGAGGTAGACCTCATATCTATAATTCTCAGGAGGTGTAGACAGTTGGAAATGTTAGTCATAGTATTCATCGGATCTATGCAACTATCCACAACATGGAGGAGGATCACCAAGCATCTATCATTGAGATGGACGATAAGCTTTTTGATCAAGTGATTTCTATTTTGATTAATTCTAGATCTAATTATAGTTAGGTTAATCCTAACTTGGTGAATAAGTGTGGCTTGAGAAAAGAAGTGCATGCAGAGTCTTGGTTGGTGAAGTTGGCTACAAGTACGAAGAAGAGAGTTCATCATTGGGTAAGAGCTTGTGCATTTGAGTTAAATGGTATGCCTACAACAACACATTTGAATGTATTTCCATTGGGATCCTATAATATGCTTTTGGTTATGGACTGGTTGTATCTTCACAGAACTAAAGTAGATTGCTATGACAAGGCTATTGAGTTCCTGGATGATAATGGAGAGTGGAGAATTTTTCAGGGAAAGAAGAAGCCTACATTAGTGAGGATGGTCACCTTTATGTAGGCTAAGCACAATTGTAGAAAAGGGTGTGTGACGTTTGTAGTTCATATTTCCAGTGAAAAGGGTAAAGATGTCGAGGATGCATAAATATTATAGAGGTAACCTGTATTGTAGTAGTTTCAGGGTGTGTTTCCAACAAAGATTCCAAAGTTGCCTCCACGCAGTGAAGTATACTTTTCTATTGAGTTGGTATTAGGGGCAGCACCAACATCAAAAGCACCTTACAGGATGAGTACACCGGAGTTGGTAGAGTTGAATTTGCAGTTAAATGAAATGCTTGATAAGGGATGCATTAGGCCAAGTGTATTGCCTTGGCATGCACTAGTGTTGTTCGTGAAGAAGAAGGATGGTACTCTTAGATTGTGCATTGATTACAGGTAGCTAAACAAGGTGACGATCATGAACATGTACCCATTACCAAGGACTGATGACTTGTTTGATACATTGAAGGGAGAAACAATGTTCTCAAAGATATATCTCAATCAAGATATCATCAGGTATGCATTAAAGTAGAAGACATCTACAAGACTGCCTTCAAGACCAGGTATGGGAATTATGAGTTTGTTGTAGTTGCATTTGATTTGACTAATGCTCTAGTTACTTTTATGTGTTTTATTTATAGTGTGTTGCATCCTTATCTCGGCAAGTTTGTTATTGTATTCATTGATGACATCTTGGTATATTGTAAGAATGAGGAAGAGCATGTCGAGCATTTAGCAGTAGTGTTGAGATTGCTAAGGGAGCATCAATTGTATGATAATCTTAGCAACTGCAATTTCTTTAGAACGTAAGTACACCACTTGGGACATGTTGTTTCCAAGAATGGGATAGTTGTAGACCCGAAAAAGGTAAAGGTTTTCATGGAGTGGGCAGCTCCTAGAAATGTGGAGGAAGTCAGATCATTCATGGGCTTAGTGGGTTACTACAGGAGGTTCATCGGGAACTTCTCATGCATTGCATATCCTATTACATCATTGTAGAGGAAAGATAATAAGTTTGAATGGATAGAGGAGTGTGCAACCAGTTTTGAGAAGTTGAAGGATTTTTTGACTAATGCTCCAGTGTTAAAGATTGTAGATCCGGATAAAGAATTTGTAGTGTGTACAGATGCTTGCAAGAAAGGCCTTGGTGAGGTCCTTATGCACGAGGGACAAGTGATATGTTATGAGTCCAAGAAACTAAATGAGCATGAAGAGAACTATGTGACCCATTATCTTGAGTTGGCAATTATTATACATGCCTTGAAGATATGGAGACATTATCTTATTAGAACGAGGATTGTGTGGATGAGCAATCACAATGGGTTGAGATATTTGTTTGATCAACCAAATTTGAACGGTAAGCAAGCTAAATGGTTGGATACCCTTATTGATTTTGACTTTGAGATCAAATATATTAAGGGGAAGGAGAACAGGGTTGTAGATGCTCTCACCAGGAAAGTATAGTTGAACCATGTTGCAACAATGAGCTCACATGGGACAGATTTACAGGATCAGATCCTATAGGCAAGGCAAAAAAATGACAGGTACAGGGAACTTATGTACAGGATACAATAGGGTACAGGTGATCAGGATTTGGATTATCATCTTAAAGTAGATGGCTTCGCGAGATTTAGGGACAAGATTTATGTGACGGATGATAGTGAACTCAAGAAGCTTATATTGAGGCAGTTTCATGTAAAACCATATTCAGGTCACCTAGGATATTAGAAGACGTTGAAAATAGTAAATAAGATCTACTAATTGTAGAATCTGAAGAAGGAAGTGGCAGAGTTTGTGGCGAGATGTTTGGACTGTCAACAGGTCAAAGCGGCGTGTAAGCATCCAGGTGGGTTGCTTCAGCCTATTCCGACTCCAGAGTTAAAATGGGAGGTCATTTCCATGGCTTTCAATATAAGTCTTCTAAGTACATCGAGGCAGCATGATTCTATCATGGTTGTGGTTGATACGTTGAGCAAGGTAGCTCACTTCATTCCAGTGAAGACTACTTATTCAGCTAGTGAGGTAGCACAAGTCTTCATCAGGGAGATCGTGATATTGCATGGTGTTCTGAAGAATATTGTGTCAGATATGGATTTCAAGTTCACTTCCAAGTTTTGGAAGGATTTGTTTGTGGATTGGGAACAGATTTGGCCTTTAACACAACTTATCATCCATAGACAGATGGAAAAATAGAGAGTGTCAACAAGATACTAGAGGATATGTTGAGGAGGTATATCATGCATCAACAAAGAAGATGTGAGGAGTACCTTCCATTGTTTGAGTTTGCATACAACAACAATTATCATGAGTCACTGAGGATGTGTTTGTTAGAGGCACTGTATCGGTGGAGTTCTAACACCCCCATCAACTAGAGTGATCTAGTGAACAAGGTACTTATTGGACCAGACATGTTGGTAGACATGGAACAAGGAATGTGGGTTATAAAGAAGAATCCAAAGGCAGCACCGGACAGGCATAAAAGTTATACACACCATCACAAGGCATTTAAGGAGTTTCAGGTTTGGGAGCATGTGTATTTGTGCATTAAGCCCAAGAATAGATCCTTGAGGATCGGATCTTGAACCAATTTTCCACCATGGTATTGCCCATCGTTTGATATCCTTGAGAGGATTGAACCAGTGGCCTATAGACTCGCGCTGCCTCCGACGGTGAAATTACATATGTTTTTCATGTTTCATTGCTTAAAATATATGTAAAGGATGTTGATCATGTTATTGTTTGGTTTGTATTACATGTGGAGAAAGGCAGACAATTCCAACTGAAACCCCAATACATATTGCAGTAGAAACATCTCATGCTCCAGAATAAAGCACTCGAGCAGGTTGAAGTGCAGTGGAAGCACTTTCGGCCTGATGAAGCTACATGGGAGATGGTTTATCATACGCAGGCTATGTATCCTTCATTTTTTGTCAGTGAAGGCAAATGATTTTTGGTATTTGTACATATCTATCTATGGTTTCCATTGTAAATATCGCAATGAGATAAGTTATAAATCTCCAATAAGTGGTATGGTTTTCATGTTGTCACGTTTTACATGATGGTTTTGCTTTTGTGCAGGTTGTTATTGTAAATACTACAATGAGTTGGGTTATAAATCTCCATAGGCAGTATGTTTTTTATTTTCAACGGTTTTGCTGGGTACAGGTGTGGTTTAACAACGAGGATGGTCTTCCCCTAAGGGTGAGGGGTTTGTAACATCACCGGGTTAAAAGTTCATGTAATAAAAGTTAATAAAAGGTAAAATAAAACCACGGGCAAGGGACACTTATTCCAAGCTGAATGTTGGGAAAAATATCCTAGTGGGCATCACTTGTTGTGTTTATCGCTAAGGGAAATTAGCAAAGGAAATGGCTAAGGATTTGGAAAGGAAAAAAGGTATTTTTTGCACATTATTTATGAAAATAATGGAAATTAGGAGAAAAGGAAGGTGAAAGCTCACAAGTTGCTTGTGAGGAGTAAAATGAAGGAAAATAATGGAAAATTGAAGAAATTAGAGGCCTCACCAATAAAAATACCTTAAAGCATCAGTTGGCAGTATTTTGTCAGCTTTTGTCAAGTTTAGTGTTAGAATTAGTCTCGGATAGGAGAAAGCACGAAGAGGAGAAAAGGAAAGGAAAGGAAAAGCAAAGAAGGACAAGGAAAGAAAAGGAAGGAAAGGATCAAGCAGCTTCAGTGGAAATACTTGCAGGTAACAGATTGCATGTGTGATTTCCTAGCTGGTTTCGACATGCATGGTATGTGCATGTCGGCATATGGTTCTTTTGTTGTCATTGGCATGGATTTTGTCAGGTTTCGACAGTGGATTTTAGCCCAGTCTTGCCATTTCCAGATAGTCATGGTGTGATGGGATTGTTATCGGTTTTGAGCTTTGGATTGCCAGATGGTTTCGAAATCCGGGATGAGGAGGTCTAAGGAAAATTCTCAAAGGCCTAGGAATCCCTTGACTGGTAATGGCGGGATACACGGTAAATCCTAAGGGTGGAAATGGGAAAATTCCTCAAGGACGGTGAATAAATTCTGAGGCATCCAAGCTTGGTTCATTTTTGTGATCTCGACACCGATTTAGGTGTGATCACAGTATGGAGAGGGTGGAGGTGGTCTAACCTTTGGATTACCTTGGTTGTGTTTGGATTGGGTTTATCCCATAAGATCCCATATTCATGCTTGGAATATGGCACAAGGGGTGATTGGATGAAGAGATATTTGGCTCAACCAATCTATGGTCGGGTGGAACGTGGAAGTATCGAACCTGATTGGTATTTGTAGAAATTATACAAACAATATGTATACCAATGGATTCAATCCGATCACGCGATATGCTAAAGCAAGATACTGAATCCTTCTACAAATTAATTGCAGAAAATAAACACGATCGCCAATCACAACAAGTAAAGAAAGAAGAAAATCAAACCACAACACATATATTTTCCCAGGGAAAACTTACTACTCAAAACCCCTCTATCTTCTATTGTATATTCAGTAAGGAATCATGAAACAATTACAATGCACTCTTCTCACAAGAGTCTCCTGTACTCTCACAACTGTCTCACACTGATCCGGACAAAATCGACCAACACTTAGCCAATTTTCAGCCTCTGCTCAGCCTGCCTGCCTTAGGCAATTCATGTGGAATGCAATCCCTATTCTTTAGGAATTTCAACCTTCCAATATTGTGCAATGCTCATGGAAAATCCTATGGTTTTTTTACTACATTCAGACAAACTACTAATAATACAATTGATAGTTAACATCCCTTTAACCTTTGTCTCAACTGGGTCTCCAACAGAACTGACATGCATGCAGCTATTAATAATAAATCATCAGTTACATGACAGATCACTACATGTGAATTAAAATTGATTTAATTCACTTGACCTCTCACTAGTGCAACAAAAATTTACAACTAGTTAAACTTATTTTAATTCAATTAATTGAGTTAATTGATTTCTCATGCATTAAACTAATGCATTAACTACAACTTGGATTCAATAATTAATAGAATCAATCTGCATGCCTCACCAACCACCCTCAACTCAAAATTCATGAGCTAACTAATTTTATCACACTCAGTTAACTATTACAAGTAATTACAAGATAAGATTACATTTTATTGTCCAATTTAATTAAGGGAAAATTAAATAAGATACACATTTCTTGTTGACTTTTCAACACTCCCTCCCAACAAGAAAGGGATTGTAGATAAAAGAACTTTCGAATTAATCACATCATTAGGATTAGGTCGACGTTTCGAACCAATTAATGTGGTTCATCCTCGGGACAAGGTGGAGAGACTAATCAGTCTCAGTGAATAAATAGTGGAGATGCATCATTACCTGGAAATAGCGGTTGAGAACTAGCTGTTAAGAACTAGCCGCTAAGACTAGCTGTTAAGAAGTAGCCGTTAGAAGGTTAGTTAATTAGTTAAAAATAAATAAATTAATTAAATAAAATTCCCGGAAATAGCGGTTGAGAACTAGCTGTTAAGAACTAGCCGCTAAGACTAGCTGTTAAGAAGTAGCCGTTAGAAGGTTAGTTAATTAGTTAAAAATAAATAAATTAATTAAATAAAATTTTATTTAATTAATTTATTTATTTTTAACTAATTAACTAACCTTCTAACGGCTACTTTTATTTAATTAATTTATTTATTTTTAACTAATTAACTAACCTTCTAACGGCTACTTCTTAACAGCTAGTCTTAGCGGCTAGTTCTTAACAGCTAGTTCTCAACCGCTATTTCCGGGTAATGATGCATCTCCACTATTTATTCACTGAGACTGATTAGTCTCTCCACCTTGTCCCGAGGACGAACCACATTAATTGGTTCGAAACCTCGACCTAATCCTAATGATGTGATTAATCCAAAAGTTCTTTTATCTACATTATGGATCACAAAAGTCTTAGATCTAACAAGAAAGGGATTATTAGCTACCTCAATCTGCATCGATGAAGCCTTGAAGCTTCACTACCTTTGTCTGTCTGTACCATAATCCATACTCTGTAGTGCCCCAGATATATCTCAAGACATGCTTCCCTGCCTTCCAAAAGAGCTTGGTCGGCTTAACCATAGTTTGATTCAGTTGGTTAACTGCGTAGCAAATGTCTGGTCTGGTGTTCACCAAGTACATGAGTGAACCCACAAGATGCCTATAAACAGTAGCCTCCACTATCTCACCTGAAGTAGCATCCTCCGTCCTCCAATTTCCTATAAGAGGACTCCCCATGGGTTTACAACTCTCCATGTGAAACTTTCTCAGAACCTCTTTGGCATACTTGCCTTGAGAAACAAATAGCTCCCCATCACGCTGCCATATTTCCAAACCAAGGAAAGAGTGAAGGAGTCCTATGTCCTTCATCTCAAACTCTATTGCAAGGTCCTCTTTGCAAGAAATTATGAGCAGCTCAACACATGTCAAAATAATATCGTCAACATAAAGTACGATAATCAAAAGCTTACCATCAACCACAATCTGGTACAGGTTCACATCCACTTCACTCTTCGTGAAGCCCGACCTGGTGAAATAGTTGTCAATCATGGTGTACCAAGCACGAGGTGCTTACTTCAGCCCATACAGTGCTCTCTTGAGTCTGCACACATGCAACTCACTGTCAAAGGTCTCAAAACCTTTTGGGTTCTCTATGTACACTTGTTCCTCAATAATTCCATTGATAAATGCAGTCTTCACATCCATATAATGTATCTGCCACACCATCTGCGCTGAGAGTGCAAGGATAGATCTGATCGATGAGTATCTCGTAACCGGTGCAAAAGTCTCCCCACGGTCAATATCCTCAACTTATGAGAATCCTCGGGCTACAAATCTAGCCTTGTACTTCTCCACACTCCCATCCACTGCTTGCTTCACCTTATAGATCCATCTAGATCCAACCACTGATTTCCCGACTGGTCTTGGGACAACTTCCCATGCACTTTTCTTGAAGATGGAGTCATACTCCTCGACCATGGCGTCAACCCAAATTAGTTGTTACACTGCTTCCTCAAAAGAGGATGGTTATGTCACAATACACTTGCTCATAAGAGTCGTGTATCCAGTAAACCTATCTGGAGACTATCTCTATCTACGTAGTGATGTAGGTGCTCCTACATGTTCTGCCGCATCAAGTCTCAATCTATCAGCTTTTGTGGTGCGCCTTCTACAATGTCTGGTGGATGGATCTGCATGAGTGTTTTATGCCACTCCATGATCCTCCACATGTGGCTTCTCCACATCTTGAGGTTCATCCTTTGGAACTAAGAGTTCCTCATCTGCATGCAAATCAAGCTCCCTCTCAAGGGACAATAGCATGGCTTTCTCCTCGTCAAATTTTATATCCCGTCTCACAACAGTCATCCTGTTGTTTGGAAAATACACCCGATAGTTGTGGGGAGTATCAGTGTACCCCAAAAATATCCCAATCTCAGTTGTTGGTTCTACCTTCTTTTTGGAATCTTTGGTCACATGGAAATAGACAGATGCAACGGTAGGCCCTGATCATGCAAAATCGCTCATGTCGCACCCACAAATTTTATGTTCTTTCTTTCTGCGACCCCATTTTGTTGTGGTTTACGAGGCACAATCAACTCTCTCTAAATTCCTTCTTTGCTACAGAATTTTTTGAATTCATTGGAGATGTACTCACCACCATTGTTGCTCCTCAGAGCCTTCACATTTTATTATCTAATAATACAACTGATAGTCAACATCAATTTAACCTCTGTCTCAATTGGGTCTCCATCAGAACTAACATGCATGCAACTATTAATAATAAATCATCACTTACATGACAGATCACTACATATGACATGTGAATTAAATCTGATTTAATTCACTCGACCTCTCACTAGTGAAACAAACAATTACAACTAGTTAAACTGATTTTAACTCAATTAATTGAGTTAACTGATTTATCATGCAATAAACTAATGCACTAACTACAACTTGGACTCAATAACTAATAGAATCAATCTGCATGCCTCACCAACCATCATCAACTCAAAATTCATGATTTAACTGAGTTTATCACACTCAGTTAACTATTACAAGTAATTATGAGATAAGACTACATTTTATTGTCCAATTTAATTAAGGGAAAATTAAATTAAACACACATTTCTTGTTGAATTTTCAACACTCCCTCTCTACAAGATAGGGATTATCAGCTACCACGATCCTGCCTCTATGGTATTCAAATTTTCTCTTAGCGAGCGCCTTCGTTAGAATATCTGCATCATGATCCTCCGTGGGAATGTACTGAAGTAACATAATGCGTCTCTAAACACAATCTTTGAGATGGTGGTACCGGATGTCTATATGCTTTGACCTATAATGGAATATTGGATTAACCGAGAGTTTTATGCAACTCTGATTCTCACAATGTATCACCATCGGATCCATCTGATGACTGACTGCCATGTACTCTACCTCGGCTGAACTGAGTGCCACAGATCTCTGCTTCCTGCTGTACCAAGAAACTGTTGTCGATCCTATGCTGAAGATCCATCCAGGTGTGCTCTTTCTGTCTGATAGACTGCCTGCCCAATCTGCATCGACAAATCCTTAAAGCTTCACTCCCTCTGTTCGTTTGTACCATAATCCATACTCTGTAGTTCCCTTGATATATCTCAAGACATGCTTCCCTGCCTTCTAAAAGAGCTTGGTCAGCTTAACCATAGCTTGACTCTGTTGGTTAACTGCGTAGCAAATGTATGGTCTGGTGTTCACCAAGTACATGAGTGAACCCACAAGCTACCTGTAAATTGTAGCATCTAGTATCTCACCTGAAGTAGCATCCTCCTTCCTCCAGTTTCCTACAAGAGGAGTCTCCATGGGTTTACAGCTCTCCATGTGAAACTTTCTCATAATCTCTTTGGCATACTTGCCTTCAGAAACAAATAACTTCGCGTCACGCTGCCATATTTCCAAACCAAGGAAATAGTGAAGGAGTCCCATGTCCTTCATCTCAAACTCTCTTGCAAGATCCTCTTTGCAAGTGTCAAACCAGGAGGTAACTCCTCAAATCCGAATGTGTATTAGCTGAAGAATGTACATGCTTTTATAGATGGGAGGTGAGGCTATTGGGATTCATCTCCCAATGACTCTTGGCCTTCCTTATTTCCTAATATTAAATAATATACAAAAATACATATGCACACCCATCCATAGGATTAGGTGTCAACATTCCCCCCTTTAATCCGAAGGGATGTTGGTGAGTCCAAGCATCGATCCGAACTTTTCAAACTTTTCTCTTCCAAGTGCTTTGGTGAAGATGTCAGCAGTTTGCTCATTTGTGGAACAATGATGTAGATGGATGGTTTTGGCCTGAACATGATGTCGAATTAGATGGTACTTTGTATTGATGTGCTTTGTTCGATCATGGAACTTTGGGTTCTTGGCCAACTTTATTGCGGAAGTGTTGTCGATCATGAGTGGAGTGGAATACATTTGTTTCATCTGCAAATCTTCCAGGATTTTCTGGAGCCACACAATTTCCTTTGTTGCTTCAGCTGCTGCCACATATTCTGCCTCGGTCGTGGAATCTGTTGGAACTGACTGTTTGCGGGATCTCCATGAGACAGGTCCTGATCCAAGACTCATGGTGTAACCTGTAGTAGACACCCTTGTTTCTTTGTCGCCATCAAAGTCTGAATCAGAGTATCCGATCAAGTTGAAGTCGCCTACCTGTGTATATTTGAGTCCAAAGTCTTGAGTCCCCTTCAAGTACCTTAGCACTCTTTTTGCAACAGACCAATGTCCTTCACAAGGTTTTTGCATGAACCTTGAGAGGATTCCAACAGCAAATGAAATGTCAAGTCTGGTGGTGGTCAGGTAGATAAGACTTCCTACAAGTTGTCTATACTTAGTTGCATCCTCAAATTCCTTCCCTTCAATAGATGTGAGCTTCAAGTTTTGTTCCATTGGAGTGCTTAAGGGTTTACAGTCATCCATGCCAAACTTGTTCAAGAGATCTCCAATGTACTTATTTTGAGAAAGAACTATGAATTTAGGATGTTGAATTACTTCAATACCCAAATAGTAATGAACATGACCCAAATTAGTCATTTCAAAACCTTTCTTCAACTCTTTCTTCATGGATGCAATATAGCTCTCATTGTTTCCTGTTATCAAAAGATCATCTACATATACCACAAGATATACAACTGTTTTTCCAACTTTCTTAACAAACAAAGTTGCATCATCAAGATCAACGTGTTTGAAATCAAGTTTCAGAAGATGCTCGGTCAATTTCTCATACCAGGCTCGTGGTGCTTGCTTGAGGCCATACAAAGATTTTACAAGTTTGCAAACTTTGTGTTCTTGACCCTGTTGAACTATACAACAACCCTCCCTTTTTCTAAATTTTATAAATAAAATTTAGAAATAGGGTCCCTTTCTTTTTAGAAATAAAACACTTAGAAATAAAATTCATTGTTTTGAAAAATTTCATATTCAACATTCAAAAAACTTATGGTCCGATCTAATATACAAGGCCTTATCATAAAAAACAAATCAAAGATAAAAGTTCAATCGCAATCGGAGAATCGGAAGATAACCCTCAAAAGAAATTTCATATGCCCATTTCAAATCTTCCGATGCGATGCGGTCAATCGCAATCGATTAATCGGGACAATCTTTACTTTTTCTAAATTTTATAAATAAAATTTAGAAATAGGGTCCCTTTCTTTTTAGAAATAAAACACTTAGAAATAAAATTCATTGTTTTGAAAAATTTCATATTCAACATTCAAAAAACTTATGGTCCGATCTAATATACAAGGCCTTATCATAAAAAACAAATCAAAGATAAAAGTTCAATCGCAATCGGAGAATCGGAAGATAACCCTCAAAAGAAATTTCATATGCCCATTTCAAATCTTCCGATGCGATGCGGTCAATCGCAATCGATTAATCGGGACAATCTTTAAGAAACTCTTTACGCTTATTCGAAATTTCCCGATCCGATGTGCATTTGATAATAAACGCCTTTAAAAGAAAATCGAACATTTGTTTAAAAAATATGGTAGACCCCACCATTAGAGATCGGAAAGATCTGCAATCGCAATCGATCAATCGGGATAAACGTATTGTGATACTCATTTGCCATTTGAAAACTTCCGATGCGATTCATCTATTTTGCATACGAAGATTTTTTGAATATATTAATATATCACAAGCGCCAAATCTTTATTTGGTACGAAGGCATTCAATAACAAATCAAATGAATATGGTTTGTGATTTGGTTTTAAATACTTAAGTGTGACCCAAAAGGAGCATTTACGCAATATACGAAACAAATGAATGAAAACCATAAATTCATAAATCATTCTGTTTGAGTGGCTTGTTAATCACGACTGAGAGTTTATTGTCTTGCAGAGCCAAAGAACAACAAGTTTTTTCATTCACAGACAAAAGGAAGCTGTAGCAGACGCAGAAATGTCAAAGAGAGGAAGAAGAAACAAAACTGCTCTACCAGTGAAGTTTTCCGAGACTCCTACAGTCTCAAAAGAAAAGCCCATAAAGCTAAGGCTAGTCACAGATACATCATGCCAAGGTCTTCGGAAAATGACATGGGACACAGTCTACAACCTGTTGGAAAAATTAGACCCCAAGGTCACAGTGGAGAAGGCATCAGTTCCAGACGAGGATAGCTCGGATTCTGACTCTGATATCAATGAAAGAACACTTGCAAATTCATTTCTACATCGAATTGCAGCCAGAGCAAGCATCATGCCTTACTATGATGTAGTCCGATGGTTTATCGACAGTGTAAAGATACAAGATAGAATGTTTGTTTCAGCATCTGGAGTGCCTTTCGGCTCGTTTAAAGCAGAAGACTTGAAAGCAATGTACCACCTTCCAGACCCACAGAAGGTGTATAACAAGGAATTTATCAAAGAATTTGCTGATGATAACAAAGTCCAATCCGACCCTATCAGAAATTGGAGGAAAAACCCAGAGAAGCACCGAAATGAAGCATCCGGTATGTATTCCGTAGATTCTCTTCTGCCTCCATATTCCTATGCAGCTGCCATGATGTGTAGGTTATTTGGCAATGATAATTCAGCTAGGTTTTCTATACAAATGGTCCCATTAATCCTAGCTGCTGTGAATTCCGACATTATGGATTGGGTTGTTATTCTTTCTGATAGAATGGCCAATAGGATACTTGAATACAGACAAGAAAAAACCGCTGGAAATTCTACTCCTTTTTTCTTTTGTGCCTATATTCTTGATGCTATTTGTTTCAATTCCGAATTTCCCTTATTTGGATGGAAATGGACTCCCAAAGACCCTGTTCCAATTCATATTTATCATAAATTGCTTTGGAAGGTTCATTTCCAAGATAATGTATATAGAATCTGTCATGGTTTCCTCATCCCTGTTTTCCAAACCATTTTTAATCGCTTTCCTCCTAGATTTTCTGATAAAGCTAAGGCCGACCTGTCTGCAATTGGAGATTGGTTTGGGGAGGAAAAAATTACATACATCAGGTTTTTTGGTAGTATTGTGGAGCCGCATGTTCTTCCGCTTTTTGTTCCAGACAAACTTCTTGCTCAAGAAATTTCCTATCAATTGACAGTTGAAGGAATATCTAGGTCTTTGAATAACAGTAAGAAGAGGATGTGGCCTCAATTCCCACTCAATTGTGGTCAGTTCACTCTAAATGATTTCAAGCATGCAGAAAAAGAAGTCTCCAAGATAAGAGGTTGTAAATTTGCAACCATTCATGGAAGGCAATATGATCCAAAAAAGATAGCATTTGATGTCACTGCTTCAGTTTCAATTGCTCGTTTTGAGCATGAACCAGATCTGTTCGATGATTTGTTTGTTTCATTAGATAATTTTCCTCGAATTTTTGACTTGGCCAAGTCTAAATTTCAACAGGAGGAAATAAATAAATTTCTCTTATTTAGAAGCCAGAGATTGTTGAGAGTTCCTCTGGACCAGCTGAGAACTCAAATCCAAAAGTCAGAGACAGAAGGTACATTCAGCCAAACGCCAGTAGAAACATCTACCGGCAAAATCATTACACAATCGGCTGTCAACCAGCCAACTGTACATACTCAAAAAGTGGTCACTATTGACAAACCTGATGTCCCAAAGGGAAATACTGATGATAAATCCGGTCCAAATACTGGTCAGAAGTCTACTGCTCAAATGACAGAGAAATGCACAAGTATCGATTATGATGTGCATAATCAAAAGGATGGATCAGATGACAAAAGCACTGAGCAGAACATAGATGCAGAAAAAGGAAAAGAAATAACTAAGGAGATTATGGTTTCTAATCTTAATGTTTCTCCTCAGCTATTAAAACAATATGATCAATTTTCTCAACAGCTTGGATTGCAAGATAAAGATAAAGAACAAATGGAGCAGGATGTTGAAATCATTCCTGAACATCCTACAGGGCATATTGTATTAAAAGGTGAGGAGATCCCTCCTTTGGATGTATTTTACAGCCCTAAACATAAGGCTGTTGTTAAAAGACAAAGAAAGAAAAGAAAAACAGAACAGGGCATATTCTCTACTCCATCAGAGGAGTTTATGAATATTGTTTATAAGAACAATGAAATGAATCCATTTGAAGACCTCACGAAATTGTCCCAGTATACAGGAGCTTATAGTGCTGCAACAGTGGATAAAGTTGTAGAAGTTTCTCAACTAATAACTCAGAAAGATCTTCACATAGCTTCACTGGAAGAACAAGCAAAAGAGAATCAGCAACTGATTAACCAATTGCAACAACAACTACAGGATCAGACATTCAGGTCTAAAGAATTGGAGAAACAGCTTGCTGAAGAAAAGAAGAAGGTTGATGAAAAGCTTTTAGGCAAACAAAAGCAGCTAAATGAAGAAATTTCTAAGTTACAAAGTCTGTTACAAAATGAGGAAAAGGCAAGAATGATTCAAGAAAATGAATTTCAAGCAACTTTGGATAAGTTTAAAGGTTATCCAAAGTTAAATGAATTCAAATCGGAAGCCCTTGAGGCTAATAAATTATTGACTCAGCAGTTAATTGAATTTTGCTCAAAACTGTCACAAGCAGAACCTTTTTGTGAGATTACTTCATCTTTGATCCAAACTATCATAACTCTTAGACAAGAAATAGATGATGCCGATGAAAAGATTTCTGAGTTTCTCAACTGGCAGGATACAGAAAAGGGAAAAGAAGCAAATCTTCCTAGAATAGAGGAAAAACACAAAGAAATCTTGTTTACAGAATGGGAACATCAATTAATGAAATCTGATAGAGCAATATCAAGGGCCAGAAATATAATGAATAATCTCACGCAATTCATAAATGACAGCTTATATTCAATTAATCTCATTTCAGACTGTGTTCCTGGTAGTTTGCCAAAGATAAAAGAGACTGAAGACAGGTGGAGAGAAGAAATGGAAAGGAAAAGTCAACAAATCGGCAAACTTCAAACTATATCCTGGGATAGTATGTGGACTTATGTGATCAAGCCAAACAATCAACAGACAGCTATCAAACTTCTATCAAACGCCGTCGATTGTCTAATTCCAGAATTTTCTGATGCCACCTATGCTGGACAGTTGCATACTGAGATGAGTCATCCACCAAGACTCCGAGATATGTTGAATATTTGCAACTTGGCTTCATCAAGCGAAGGAGAAAAACAATGACTCAGTTTTATTCAAAATAGCATTTCAGTTTTAATTTGATAGATTGTAGCAGTAGTATTAGGATTTTTGTTATGTAATTTATTATTTAAATCCTTCTCATGCATTTAGAGAGGGATCGGAAGTTGTAATATTTTTGAGGATTTGGAGCTAACATTTCTGTACTTCATTCCTTATTATATTTCTATGAAAGATCACATCTGGTGATTTTTGTGCTCAAATTATCTTTGAAGTGTTGCATTTTTGTGCCTTTGGAGTTAATTTTACATCGGAGTTACTAGATCAGAGTATCATACTTCGTTTGACAGTCTGCAATATGAATGAGGTATTTTTATCTTTTCATTGTTAATTGTCTCTGTTATATGGTATTCATTTGAAGAATTTGCTATCATTTATATATTTGATTTTCATAATATTTCCTCTTTATATTATCATTTCTGAGTATAATTGGAATATTATCATTTATAGACATATATGAATGGTATATGATGATGAATGCAATATGCTAATATAACTCTGTTTAATTTATTAAACAAAGTTATCTTTATTCGTTTCTGCACATTTCAATTTAGTTAATAATACATTTTCATGGTTATTATTAGATTGAAACAATCCTAAGTTGTATTCACATATTATTACCCGGGTTAAAATTAGAATTTCTTTATCAGCATTTAGTTTAGATTAGATAGTTTTATTTTCTGTCAATTTAGTTCCATTTTCACCCATTCAATTCAATCCACTTAGTTATAAGGAAACTGGTCCTTTAAATCCAGTCGGAGCCACCATCCCAAACGGAAAAGGAGTTGTCTTAAGGTCCCGACCGGGTGGTTTTCCCCCAATGTTTGAAGGAGAGATTTTCTAGGCTTCAACATTTTTTGGCGCTAGAAGGAGGGCATCCAACTGTGAATGGCAAGCAAACCCAAATCTACAAACCATTCTAAGAGTAATTCTCCCTCCACATCACCTCGTACTTCCAAATTGCCCGCTGATTCCTCAGCATCCAAGCAAGAAGAAGAGGTATCCACTATCACTGCTCAAACCCACCATACTTCAGAACAATTAAGTCTTGAATCTCTTGAAGTTCAGTCTCTCATCCAGAAACTTCAGAGCTTCTCGATTTCACCACAGAAATCTGAGCTATCTCAAAGCAGTGAGACTTCGCAATTCAATCTACCTCACCATCTTACTAGACTTCAGAGTGAAAAGCTCGGTATTGAACCTACTGAATTTCCTTTACCTAAAAGGAAAAAGGCAAAGAAAAATACCGAAAATTCTGACAGTGAAGCACTTTCATCCACATCTTCCATCTCATCTTCCCCAGTGCGAAGTCAACCATCCACTCCCTCATTACATATCGTTGTTAATCAAGAATTGGGAACTTCAACATCTCAACCTGTTCACTCCTCAATATCAATTCCTTCCCAGACATCTGGAATCTCAACAGCAGTATCATCCACCACTGGTATTACACTGGCAGATCCATGGACCAGACCTGGTGCAGTCAATATGCCCGCACCATTACATGCATTACCTGATGCTCCTGAAAAATGGCTACCCAAGTTTAATCCAGAAAATGGAACCCAAGTTGAGGAACATATCAATAACTTCATGTTAGCAGTTAATTTGAAGGGAGTGACTGAGCAAGATGTCGTTGTTAGGCTTTTTCCTTATACATTGCAAGGATCAGCAGGATCCTGGTATTTTTCCCTGCCTTCTGATTCTATTACCACTTGGGACATTTGCCAAGAACAGTTTCTTACTAAGTATGGAGACGATAGATCTTTAGCTACACTAATAAATGATCTCTCCAATCTTAGGATAGAGCATAGGGAACCCATTAAAGAATTTAATGCTCGTTTCAATAAACTTTTGAATAAAATCCCAACGACTTCCAAACCAAGTGAACAAATCAGAAGTGAGTGGTATATTACTGCCCTACCTGCCAATATAGCTATTTTTGTAGACATGGCCGCAAAACCAACACTTGCTGAAAACATGAAAGAAGCAATTGCTGTGGAAAAACGTATTAATGCTCTAGAAAAGAAAGCAGCTCTTGAGGAAAGAAAAACCAAAAAAGTTTCATTCAAAGAAGACTCAAAGAAGAAAATCTCAAAAGATCCATATGATATGGAAGGCCTCCAAAAGGTTCTCAAGACTATGTCAAATGAAATGATTGAAATTAAGAAACAAGTAGCCGAAACTTCAACCAAAAGGCCCTTTAAGAATTATAAGAAAACTGAATCAAAACCACCAAATATCGTATCTTATGCAGAATCAGATCAAGAAGAGGAAGAAGAGGAAACAATCTCATCAACTGATAATGAAGAGGAAATTGTTGAATGTCATGGCATGTGGGATTTCATACTGCCCAACTCCGATACAGATAATGATGAAGAAGCTTTACCTGTCTCTACTAGGAGTAAAGGTACTTCCGAACCTGTTCAGACAACTTCAAAGAAACGGAGTGCAGGTGCTGCTACAACAAAAGAAAAAGTACCTACAAAGAAATCACCCGCAGCAGCTCCCCAAAACCCACCTTCAACTTCAAATACTCTTCCAACATCCAAAACATTAGTAGTATCCGATTCAATGGATTACAATATTGTTGATGATATGAAGAAAACTAAGGCAAACATTACTATGTTTGAACTTAGCAAATTAAAACATCAGCAGAAATTGCTTCTCAAAGAATTGAATGCTGTTCCCTGTTCACCTCTTCCCACTGCTAAAGCTGCAAATGATTCTGGTCAACCACCTTCTGGTATGATAGAAGCTACTGATTCAGTCCTGATTGGGGATAGATCAAATTCTCACACTCCACCCTTCCTTTTGACTTTTGAGATCTACAACAGAAACCTACACAATTGTTTGATTGACTCAGGGGCATCATCCAATATAATGCCATCTTCAGTTTGTTCTAAACTGAACATAGAACCCCAAAAGTCTTCCATACACATTGTACAGTTAGACAGAAGCAAGGTCCAGGTTTTAGGAGAGATTAACTCCGTAACTATCAGGTTAGCAGCTGATCCACGGGTAGTTCAACGAATTGATATCTTAATAGCCGATATACCTGAATTTTATGGGTTGATTTTAAGTAGAGATTGGTCTGAAAAGCTCCACGGATATATTTCTACCGATTGGTCTCACATGTGGTTACCTTATGGAGGAAAGCCAAATCAAATAAAAATCAATCGAGAGAAACACATGACCCATATTGTAACAGATTTTGAACAGGAAAATCAACCAATTGCATTTAATAACAACATCTTGGGAAATTATTCATCAGAGTCATTTTTTGGAAATCTCACTGCCCAACCATCCCCTTTCTCAGTAAACAGTTTAACATCACAGATTGAAAACTATTCACAAACTGATAGGTCAAGATGTTTTAGTGATACCGGGGAAACTGTAAATAAGATTGTTAATACTTCTTTATTTTGGTCTTTATATTTTGACGGCTCTAAATCTAACGAAGGTTCAGGAGCAGGGTGTATCTTGGTTAGCCCGCAAGGTGAAAAGACAATGCTGTCCTGTAGGTTAGAATTTGAATGCACAAACAATACAACTGAGTATGAAGCTTTAGTCCAAGGTTTGTATAAAGCAATTGGCCTTAAAGTGCAATATTTAAAAGTATTCGGCGATTCTGAAATTATTGTCAAACAGGTGAGAAATACAATTCACTGTCTTTCAAATCATCTCAAACATTATCAATCGTTGGTTCAAGAACTCACCACACACTTTTCTGCATTCAATATTTCTTCCATCCCTAGGTCTCAAAATTCAGCAGCAGACTTGCTAGCCAATGTTGCTTCCAGACTCATACCTTCCGAAGATTTTAGCCCAGATAGATTTTCAATAGAATTACTTTTTAGACCATCTGTCCCAGACAATGTTACAAATTGGAGAGTTTTTTACCATGATCAAGATATCTTGAACTTCATGACTTCAGAGAAATCATATGATGATCAAATTATCGACGAAGAAGAGCATGATTTACAAATTTCTTCAAAAAGTAATGAAAATCCCATTTCGAAATCTGTTGTTAGATTGGAGGACTTGTATGATATTAAAGACAGATTCAAGAAAGTCACTAATACCAAGCTTCAAAGTTCTACTTTGAAATTTGAATTAGTGAATCTTGGTTCTGATTCAAAACCTCAAAATGTTAATTTAGGACTTAATTTAACATCAGAGGAAAGTGATGCCTTCATTAAACTATTGAACAAATACAAAAATGTTTTCGCTTGGAATTATGATGATTTAAAAACATATGATACTTCAGTTATTCAGCACACAATTCCAATGCTTCCCGATATTAAACCCGTTCAACAGAAGCTAAGGAAAATTCATCCAAATCTTGAAGATCAAATCAAATCAGAACTTAATAAACTTTTGAAAGCCAAAATCATTTTTCCTGTCAGGCATTCCAATTGGGTTTCCAATATGGTACCGGTAAGGAAGAAAAATGGTGATATAAGAATCTGTATTGATTTCAGAAATTTAAACAAGGCATGTTTGAAAGACAATTTCCCATTGCCAACCATGGAGCAGATACTTCAAAAAGTAGCTGGTTCTGAACTTATGTCCTTTATTGATGGATTTTCAGGCTATAATCAAGTCTTGGTTCATCCAGATGACAGATTGAAAACAACTTTCAGAACGAAATGGGGGACTTATGCTTATCAAAAAATGCCTTTTGGATTAATAAATGCAGGAGCAACTTTCCAAAGAGCCATGCACATAGCATTTAAAGGTCTGATCAATAAATCAGTTGTTGTTTATCTCGATGATATAACAGTATTCTCAAAAAACAGAACCAATCATCTACATGATCTAAAACAAATATTTGAAATATGTAGAAGGTTTGGTATTTCATTAAATCCGAAAAAATCTTTCTTTGCTTTGGATGAAGGAAAACTTTTAGGATTTGTTGTATCAAAAGATGGTATATACATTGATCCAGACAGAGTTAAAGAAATCTCTGATATTTCTTTACCTCGTAACAAAAAATCCATGCAATCATTTCTTGGACAGATCAATTTTGTAAAAAGATTCATTCCTTATTTTTCTTTAATTGTTTTACCTATGCAAAATATGATCAAGAAGAATTCAGTATTCAAATGGGGGCATAAAGAAAAAGAAGCCTTTGAGTTAATCAAACAGGCAATCATTATTGCACCAGCACTAAGTACTCCGGATTTTTCTAAAGATTTTATTTTGTATACTTTAGCCACAGAGACATCTTATGCAGCTGTTTTAACACAACTTAATGATCAGAAAATTGAAGCACCAATTTCATTCTTTAGTTCAAATCTGCAAGGAGCTGAACTGAATTATTCCGATGTTGAAAAACAAGCCTTTGCCGTGTTCAAATCAATCAAGCATTTCAGACCTTTTCTCTTAAAAACTCATACAAAAATCATTGTCCCATTCTCAGCAGTGAGGCAATTATTAATTCAGAGAGAAGTAGGAGAAAAACGAGCTAACTGGGTAACAGCCCTACAAGAATATGATGTTGATATTAAACCAGCTAAGATTATTAGAGGACAAGGTTTTTGCAGATTATTAGCAGGAGCTCATAATATACCAGACAATGATCATTCAAATCAAGATATTCAAGTAAATCAGATAAGTGTTACGGATTCTGAGTCTCAGTATTCTGATCTCATCTATTACTTAAAAAATGGGTATGCTCCTTCTGATCTCAGTTATAAGAAAAAACGTGCTTTAAGATTAAAAACTGTTAAATATGAGATCATTGATAATGTGTTATTTAGAAGAAATTATGATTCAATTTTGTTGAGATGTCTAGAAAAGACTGAGGCTGAAAAGGTTTTGCAGGAGTTGCATGATGGACCAGCAGGAGGTCATTTTGGAGGTGATACCACAGCTCACAAAATAATTCGTGCCGGCTATTATTGGCCTACCCTTTTTAAAGATACACATGAATATGTAAGAAAGTGCAGAATCTGCCAAACTGCAAGTGGAAGGCAAAGGAAACCCGCTTTTCCTTTGCAACCAGTAAATATTGAGCAACCATTTGAACAATGGGGACTTGACATTATTGGTGAGATAGTACCTCATTCTTCCAAGCAACACAAGTACATTCTTACTGCAACCGATTATTTTACAAAATGGGTAGAGGCAATCCCTTTGAAGGTAGCCAATTCTGAGGCAATTATTGATTTCATAGATCAATTTATCATAACCAGGTTTGGTGTACCTCAAGCTCTTGTCTTTGATAATGCATCTTATTTTTCAGGAAACAATTTAATAGAATTTGCAGTTAAAAGAGGTTTTAAACTCAAATATTCAGCAAATTATTACCCACAAGGTAATGGATTAGCTGAATCCACTAATAAAAATCTCATCAAGATTATTAAAAGGACTATCGATCAAAATCAAAAGAATTGGCATAAATCTTTAATCTTTGCACTATGGGCTGATCGTATTACAGAGAAAGCTTCAATCGGAACTTCACCTTTTAATTTAGTTTATGGAAAAGAAGTTGTGATACCATCAAATTTAACTCTTCCATCATTAGCCCTGGTACAATTTATTGAAGAAAATCCTTCTTCATCCGTTCAATTGAGGTATGATCAAATCCTTAAACTAGAAGAAGAGAGAGATAAAGCTAGAATTGTTCATGAAAAACATCAACAACTTGTGAAATCTTTTTTTGATGCAAGTTCTACCGGCTCAAAAATTTTGTCAATTGGTGATCTTGTTCTAAAATGGGATAAGGCACATGAAGAAAAAGGTAAACATACCAAATTTCAAAAGATGTGGCTTGGACCATTTCAGATCGTTGAAAAGATAGGCTCAAATACATTCATGCTCCAAGATCTAACAGGTAAGAGAGACTCTCTTCCTGTAAATGGGCTTATCTTAAAGAAATTCTTCTCATAAGGAGGTAACCCCTTCTTAAATTGTACATATTCCTTTTTGCAAAGTCTTTTATTGTTTTTATAAATAAAGGTTGTTAATAAGTCTCTAATTGACTGTTTACTTGATAGAAAAATTCTTAAGAAAAATATTATAAATATTTATTTTAGTGTAAATAAGAATTTTTAGAGAAATGATTATATTATTTTGATAGTTTTAAATAAGATGTTAAACTTTGAAAGATTATACCAATTATTTGCATAATCTTTTTGGAAAAACTTGAGGAAAATGTAAATCATTACAAGTTTATTAAGCAAAGAGAAGTTATCTATAAAAGTAAAGATTATTCAAGTCTTGGTACTCAAAAACTCAGAAAATTGTCATCCATTGATTCTTAAGGATAAGACTAGTTCACCCCATTCATTTAGGTTGTGATTTTTTAGAATATAATTCTAAGAAATTATTGAAAACATTTTTAAGAGATAAGAGGTCTCATCATGAGCCGACTTACCATATTCATAAGAAATAATAAAACTGACATTACCAATACTGCCTATCAAAACAGGGTAATGGCTTATTAATATAAGACAAGGGGTCTCATCACGAGCCAGATTGTTCAGTTTAATTATAACTATTGAATGGCATTGTTAACAACTGGCTACCAAACCAGAACAATGGCTCTTAAAAAAGAAATAAAAATAAATAAAAGACAAAAACATGAGATAACATATCTTATGAATTTATCTTTTAAAAAGTCATAATCTTAGTTGAATGGGACAATGAATAGTTAATGGTTAAAAGGTAACCCTGTCGAGACTATGAACGTTTGCGGGTAGCAGAGGCAATGCCTATGACAATAGAGTATATTATCAAAACCAAGCTTGAAGAAATCCACTTACTTCATTATTAATACCAATCAAAGCTTAAGACAACTCAAAATGTTTTTATTCTCAAGAAACTAGAAAGAGATTGTTAATAATTTTTATTCTTTTTCATAAGTTAGATTTTATTTTTGATTATACTAGGATAATTTTTATTTACCTTTAAAAATCTTTACTTACTTAAGATATAGTATTCATTCTATTTTTCAGAGATAACTGGTTCTTTCAAGTGAATCGCCAATTGTTGAACTATACAACAACCCTCCCTTTTTCTAAATTTTATAAATAAAATTTAGAAATAGGGTCCCTTTCTTTTTAGAAATAAAACACTTAGAAATAAAATTCATTGTTTTGAAAAATTTCATATTCAACATTCAAAAAACTTATGGCCCGATCTAATATACAAGGCCTTATCATAAAAAACAAATCAAAGTTAAAAGTTCAATCGCAATCGGAGAATCGGAAGATAACCCTCAAAAGAAATTTCATATGCCCATTTCAAATCTTCCGATGCGATTAGTCCAATCGGAAAATTTTAAATCGCTAAGAGTTTAAAACAGTTAAATATAACTTCCGATGCGATACGGTCAATCGCAATCGATTAATCGGGACAATCTTTAAGAAACTCTTTACGCTTATTCGAAATTTCCCGATCCGATGTGCATTTGATAATAAAACGCCTTTAAAAGAAAATCGAACATTTGTTTAAAAAATATGGTAGACCCCACCATTAGAGATCGGAAAGATCTGCAATCGCAATCGATCAATCGGGATAAACATATTGTGATACTCATTTTCCATTTGAAAACTTCCGATGCGATTCATCTATTTTGCATACGAAGATTTTTGTTGAATATATTAATATATCACAAGCGCCAAATCTTTATTGGTACGAAGGCATTCAATAACGAATCAAATGAATATGGTTTGTGATTTGGTTTTAAATACGTAAGTGTGACCCAAAAGGAGCATTTACGCAATATACGAAACAAATGAATGAAAACCATAAATTCATAAATCATTCCGTTTGAGTGGCTTGTTGATCACGACTGAGAGTTTATTGTCTTGCAGAGCCAAAGAACAACAAGTTTTTTTCATTCACAGACAAAGGGAAGCTGTAGCAGACACAGAAATGTCAAAGAGAGGAAGAAGAAACAAAACTGCTCTTCCAGTGAAGCTTGCCGAAACTCCTACGGTCTCAAAAGAAAAGCCCATAAAGCCAAGGCTAGTCACAGATACATCATGCCAAGGTCTTGGGAAAATGACATGGGACACATTCTACAACCTATTGGAAAAAGAAGACCCCAAGGTCACAGTGGAGAAGGCATCAGTTCCAGACGAGGATAGCTCGGATTCTGACTCTGACATCAATGAAAGAACACTTGCAAATTCATTTCTACATCGAATTGCAGCCAGAGCGAGCATCATGCCTTACTATGATGTAGTCCGATGGGTTATCGACAGTGTAAAGATACAAGATAGAACGTTTGTTTCAGCATCTGGAGTGCCTTTCGGCTCGTTTAAAGCAGAAGATTTGAAAGCAATGTACCACCTTCCAGACCCACAGAAGGTGTATAACAAGGAATTTATCAAAGAATTTGCTGATGATAACAAAGTCCAATCCGACCCTATCAGAAATTGGAGGAAAAACCCAGAGAAGCACCGAAATGAAGCATCCGATATGTATTCTGTAGATTCTCTTCTGCCTCCATATTGCTATGCAGCTGCCATGATGTGTAGGTTATTTGGCAATAATAATTCAGCTAGGTTTTCTATACAAATGGTCCCATTAATCCTAGCAGCTGTGAATTCCGACATTATGGATTGGGCTGTTATTATTTCTGATAGAATGGCCAATAGGATCCTTGAGTACAGACAAGAAAAAGATGCTGGAAATTCTACCCCCTTTTTCTTTTGTGCCTATATTCTTGATGCTATTTGTTTCAATTCCGAATTTCCCTTATTTGGATGGAAATGGACTCCCAATAACCCCCTTCCAATCCATATTTATCATAAATTGCTTTGGAAGATTCATTTCCAAGCTAATGTATATAGAATCCGTCATGGTTTCCTCATTCCTGTTTTCCAAACCATTTTTAATCGCTTTCCTCCTAGGATTTCTGATAAAGCTAAAGCCGACCTGTCTGCAATCGGAGATTGGTTTGGGGAGGAAAAATTTACTTACATCAGGGTTTTTGGTAGTATAGTGGAGCCGCATGTTCTTCCGCTTTTTGTCCCAGACAAACTTCTCGCTCAAGAAGTTTCTTATCAATTGACAATTGAAGGTATATCCAGGTCTTTGAACAATAGTAAGAAGAAAATGTGGCCTCAATTCCCACTCAATTGTGGTCATTTCACTCTAAATGATTTCAAGCATGCAGAAAAGGAAGTCTTCAAGATAAGAGGTTGTAAATTTGCAACCATTCCTGGAAGACAGTATGATCCAAAAAAGATAGCATTTGATGTCACTGCTTCAGTTTCAATTGATCGTTTTGAGCATGAACCAGATATGTTCGATGATTTGTTTATTTCATTAGATAATTTTCCTCAGATTTTTGACTTGATCAAGTCTACATTTCAACAGGAGGAAATAAATAAATTTCTCTTATTTAGAAGACAGAGATTGTTGAGAGTACCTCTGGATCAGCTGAGGACTCAAATACAAAAATCAGAGACAGAAGGTACATCCGGCCAAACGCTAGTAGAAACATCTACCAGCAAAATCATTACACAATCGGCTGTCAACCAGCCGATTGTACATTCTCAAAAAGTGGTCACTATTGACAAACCTGATGCCCCAAAAGGGAATACTGCTCAAATGATAGACAAATGCACAAATATCAATGATGAGGTGCATAATCAAAAGGATGGATCAGATGACAAAAGCACCAAGCAGAGCATAGATAAAGAGAAAGGAAAAGAAATAACTAAGGAGATTACGGTTTCCACTAATCTTGATATTTCTTCTCAGCTATTAAATCAATATGATCAGTTTGCTCAACAGCTTGGATTACAGGATAAAGGTTCAGAACAAATAGAGCAGGATGTTGAAATCATTCCTGAACATCCTACAGGGCATATTGTATTAAAAGGTGAGGAGATCCCTCCCTTGGATGTGTTTTACAGCCCTAAACATAAGGCTGTTGTCAAAAGACAAAGAAAGAAAAGAAAAACAGAACAGGGTATATTTTCTACTCCATCAGAGGAGTTGATGAATATTTTTTATAAGAACAATGAAATGAATCCATTTGAAGACCTTATGAAATTGTCCCAGTATACAGGAGCTTATAGTGCTGCAACAGTGGATAATGTTGTAGAAGTTTCTCAACTAATAACTCAGAAAGATCTTCACATAGCTTCACTGGAAGAACAAGCTAAGGAGAATCAGCAACTGATCAGCCAATTGCAACAACAACTACAGGATCAGACATTCAGGTCTAAAGAATTGGAGAAACAGCTTGCTGAAGAAAAGAAGAAGATTGATGAAAAGCTTTTAGGCAAACAAAAGCAGCTAAATGAAGAAATTTCTAAGTTACAGAGTCTGTTACAAAATGAGGAAAAGGCAAGAATGATTCAAGAAAAGGAATTTCAAGCAACTTTGGATAAGTTTAAAGATTATCCAAAGTTAAATGAATTCAAATCGGAAGCCCTTGAGGCTAATAAATTATTGACTCAGCAGTTAATTGAATTTTGCTCAAAACTGTCACAAACAGAACCTTTTTGTGAGATTACTTCATCTTTGATCCAAACTATCATAACTCTTAGACAAGAAATAGATGATGCTGATGAAAAGATTTCTGAGTTTCTCAACTGGCAGGATACAGAAAAGGGAAAAGAAGCAAATCTTCCTAGGATAGAGGAAAAACACAAAGAAATCTTGTTTACAGAATGGGAACATCAATTAATAAAAGCTGATAGAGCAATATCAAGGGCCAGAAATATAATGAATAATCTCACGCAATTCATAAATGACAGCTTATATTCAATTAATCTCATTTCAGACTGTGTTCCTGGCAGTTTGCCAAAAATAAAAGAAACTGAAGACAGGTGGAGAGAAGAAATGGAAAGGAAAAGTCAACAAATTGGCAAACTTCAAACGATATCCTGGGATAGTATGTGGACTCATTTGATCAAGCCGAACAATCAACAGACAGCTATCAAACTTCTATCAAACGCTGTCGATTGTCTAATTCCAGAATTTTCTGATGCCACCTATGCTGGACAGTTGCATTCTGAGATGAGTCATCCACCAAGACTCCGAGATATGTTGAACATTTGCAACTTGGCTTCATCAAGCGAAGGAGAAAAACAATGAATCAGTTTTATTCAAAATAACATTTCAGTTTTAATTTGATAGATTGTAGCAGTAGTATTAGGATTTTGTTATGTAATTTATTATTTAAATCCCTCTCATGCATTTAGAGAGGGATCGGAAGTTGTAATATTTTTGGGATTTGGAGCTAACATTTATGTACTTCATTCCTTATTATATTTATATGAAAGATCACATCTGGTGATTTTGGTGCTTAAATTATCTTTGAAGTGTTGCATTTTTGTGCCTTTGGATTTAATTTTACATCGGAGTTACTAGGTCAGAGTATCACATTTCGTTTGACAGTCTGCAAGATGAATGAGGTATTTCTATCTGTTCTTTGTTGATTTTCTCTGTTATATGGTATTCATTTGAAGAATTTGCTATCATTTATATATTTGATTTACATAATATTTCCTTTTTATATTATTAAAAGGTGAGGAGATCCCTCCTTTGGATGTATTTTACAGCCCTAAACATAAGGCTGTTGTCAAAAGACAAAGAAAGAAAAGAAAAACAGAAAAGGGTATATTTTCTACTCCATCAGATGAGTTTATGAATATTGTTTATAAGAACAATGAAATGAATCCATTTGAAGACCTTACGAAATTGTCCCAGTATACAGGAGCTTATAGTGCTGCAACAGTGGATAAAGTTGTAGAAGTTTCTCAACTAATAACTCGGAAAGATCTTCACATAGCTTCACTGGAAGAAAAAGCTAAGGAGAATCAGCAACTGATCAGCCAATTGCAACAACAACTACAGGATCAGACATTCAGGTCTAAAGAATTGGAGAAACAGCTTGCTGAAGAAAAGAAGAAGGTTGATGAAAAGCTTTTAGGCAAACAAAAGCAGCTAAATGAAGAAATTTCTAAGTTACAGAGTTTGTTACAAAATGAGGAAAAGGCAAAAATGATTCAAGAAAAGGAATTTCAAGCAACTTTGGATAAGTTTAAAGATTATCCAAAGTTATATGAATTCAAATCGGAAGCCCTTGAGGCTAATAAATTATTGACTCAGCAGTTAATTGAATTTTGCTCAAAACTGTCACAAGCAGAACCTTTTTGTGAGATTACTTCATCTTTGATCCAAACTATCATAACTCTTAGACAAGAAATAGATGATGCCGATGAAAAGATTTATGAGTTTCTCAACTGGCAGGATACAGAAAAGGGAAAAGAAGCAAATCTTCCTAGGATAGAGGAAAAACACAAAGAAATCTTGTTTACAGAATGGGAACATCAATTAATGAAATCTGATAGAGCAATATCAAGGGCCGGAAATATAATGAATAATCTCACGCAATTCATAAATGACAGCTTATATTCAATTAATCTCATTTCAGACTGTGTTCCTGGCAGTTTGCCAAAGATAAAAGAGACTGAAGACAGGTGGAGAGAAGAAATGGAAAGGAAAAGTCAACAAATCGGCAAACTTCAAACTATATC